>MU224676.1:4884419-4896509 GCA_018584345.1 Thuja plicata | reverse complement strand
AAATCAACTACTACTTGTGAATCAGGAGATCAGCAGAAAAGACTTGGAGATTGTTAATCTTAGATCTGAGAACAATCAATTGAAAGATGAATTGAGATCTGAGAAAGAAATCAATAATAGAGTAAATTACCCAAGTGCAACTATGAGCTACTTTGAACAACTGGTGGAAGCATCAAGAAGACCTAAAGATTCTTCTAGGTTAGGTCACACTGAACAACATACAACCACTGAAGATGGAGAATCATCTAAGACAGGTGAAAGAAAGAATGCAAAGCTAAGAAACAAGAAACCTATTTGTCACCACTATGGAAAACCAGGTCATACAGAAAACATATGCCAAAGCAAGAATGGTAATTCCAATCCTAAAACTAACTTTAATGGTTATTGCTTTAACTGTAATAAGTTTGGACATCAAGCATGTGAATGTAAGGCAAAGGAAAGAAAAACACCTAGACTCAATGGTAATTTCTATAATTGTCACAAATATGGTTATAGAGCACAAGATTATAGATCTAAAGGTAAACAATAGTGGACATCAAATGTACAAGAGAAATCACCGAGAAAAGGCAATACTCACAATTGGTATTACAATACATGGCATAGTTGTCAGTACTGTGGTGAGTACGGACATGTTCTAGAAAACTGCATAAGGACACATTTTAGAGGCAATTCTAAAAGTTGGATGAATGGAAGCTTAGTTTGTCACAGTTGTCTGGAAATTGGTCATACAAGGAAAGATTGCAAGACTAGAGTACCAGCTCCTACTGTTGAGAAAATTAGGGAATAGATGAACAAGACATGGGTTAAGAAGTCTAAACCATGCAACAGTGAAGCTAATGAAGCCGAGGTCACCCAATCCAATGGATCAGGTGATCACATCATCTCCAACTAAGAGAAAGAGGTATGTAAGGAAATATATTTAAAAATTCTTATCTTACATCAGTTCCTAACATGAAATGTACAAAAAGTCCATATTTGCATATGTTAAGATGCACCAGGACATATTTGAAGACAAAATGCTGAGATGAGAAAATTGCACTATAGGTGCCGAGCATCTATCTTGGACACTAAAGCCGAGTTCTTTAGTGAGTGTCGAGTTTTGTTGGCTAAGTAAAAGTTTGTGAAGGTTGAGTGTAGTGAGCCAAGTGGGATGCAAGTTGTGTTAAGGCTGAGGATAGCTGGCTTGCACTAACACAATGGGCAGAACATTAAATGCTCACCTACCTTGACCTTTCGTAGCTTAAAAAGGATGATCAGTCAACACTTCATTTTTACCTTCTGATTTTACTATTTATGGAGCGATTGAAATGATTTACATAATTGATCTTAACGGAGCTAGGAATGAAGATTTCATCAGTGTGTCACTGAAAATCTTAAAGTGAATAGTGAATAGACAATAGTGTGAAGCATCACTTGCCGAGGTATTATGTTTTCCATCTCTCAAACCCTAAATTTTAGAATTATGGCTGCAAGTTCTTCCACACTAGCCAAGAGTATGGAGGCAGAACAAGAACAAATTTAGTTGATTCAGAGTGATGAATGTGAACCTCTCAACTCTTGAGCCATCCCTAAAAGTGTGATACATAGTGATTTAACGGGAGCCCTCTCATCCATTCCTCCCAAGGTACTTATGGTTCATGATGTTTGATCATGTTATATGGTTAAGATTGGAGAAGTAGGTGATAATAAATTAAGGAAATCCTACAGAAAATTGTGTGAAAATGGAGTTCTAAAGGCAGAATTCAAACACTTAGCCGAAAAAGGGTTAACTCGTGCCCTAGATTTTCCCCAAGGTTTTAAAGATGAATGGATAAAAGTTATCTTTAGCCGAGTTCATGACATGAGCATGTGGCTAGACAATGGACCAGTCAACATCACCAAAAGCATAATTCATCAAGTGACTGGATATCCTGTAGTGAATGGAAAGCGGACCATGAGAGATAACAGAAAAGAGGAAATTACATTGAACACTGGAGCAGTATGGAATAACAGAGGTATGACTATCTCTACAATTACTAACCTAGAACTTGACTTTGGAGTAAGGGTAATTGCACACAAGTTCTATCAGTCCAGTAGATTGGATAGTGTTCCCTGTATAGCAGTTGATCAGGCATGGAAATTTGTGAAGAAGAATCACACATATGATCTTGCTGAGCTACAATAGACACAGTTAGCCGAGAACCTTGCATCAATCAGAAAGGCTAAGAGCTCATCATGTAAGTTTGGTTCTTTACTAGTTTGTATATTCTTCTACATTTAGGATACATTTCCTA
This sequence comes from Thuja plicata, assembly GCA_018584345.1. Lineage (NCBI taxonomy): Eukaryota > Viridiplantae > Streptophyta > Pinopsida > Cupressales > Cupressaceae > Thuja > Thuja plicata. The sequence continues at coordinate 4,894,236 of MU224676.1, read as the reverse complement.
CTCTAGGAAATATTTTTTGGAAAAAGGATAGGCCCATTACCATTCAGATCAGTGAATGTATTGAGAAACTAGGGAGCAATTTCAATAGCATTATGGGTAGCTATTTTGTAGAATTCAAGAAGAGAATGAGATTAAGGACTAGGATTCCTAATTCACTAGTGGAGAAGCACTATGAGGAAATCTATTTTCTAGTTGATATAGATAACACTTATATCAAGGTAGTGACTCCTAAAATAACATGTTTAGATCCATTTCCATATGAGATTAATGTTGATGAAGCATCAGCCGCCATCATTGCACTCCTAGCCGAGGCAACTGACACCACAGCAGAGAGATTTGGGAAATTTGATAAATCTAAGGCTAAGATCTCTAGAAGTTTGAATGAAGGAACTATGGAGAGGAAAAGAAAGAAGATAGTGAAAAATTTGAAGAAAATGGTTGGCTTGGGTAGTGATGAAGAACCTGAGGATGCACCTCTAGATCTGACCACTGGACAAGGTGAGGATATTTCTACTAAGGAGGAAGTCAATGCATCAAAAGAAGCTACAAAGAAGGCTAAGGGAAAGAAGCCATCAATTTTCATAGTAACCAAGCCTAGCCGAGCCAAACCCAAAGTTACACCTCCTATAGCTAATCATCCAAGGACAAGAGCATCTACTGTCACTTCCCCAGTAGAAGTGCAAACAAAAGTATATGGTAAGAGAAAAGTTGCAAAGAGTAGTTCTGGTAAGGAAGCAAAGGTTGCTCCTAAGGCTGAGCCGAGTGTGCCAGCAAAGAGACCAAGAAGGAAATTAAATTAGAGACCAGATAGTGATGAGGAGTTGACAGTCACTGATGAACCCACAAACATACCTAAAGCTCAATTAAAGAAACTAGCAAGCATTGATGAGGTATGTGATACTCTAAGGAACTTAGCAGGGTTAGCAACATTTAAGTTCATCAAATATGACAAGTTGAAAATAGCAGATAGGCACAAAGTTTAGGAAGCACTCTTGGACATGATGAGTACCTTCAAATTGACTCCTATAGAGATAGGAAATCATGTTCCTAATGAACTATATGAATTTCTGTCAAGAAAATGGGAATTTGCACTTGCCACTGAAAGATAGATCAGGGAAGGAACCCTAGCCAAAATAATACCTGACTTAACCTCAAAACAAAGAGTCAAATTTATTGAGGAGTAAAAGAATAGGTTTGTGCCAAAACTCAAAGGCTATGTTGTTCTAAAGAATGACATAGAAGATTTAGTACAATAGAGCACAAGGATCTAGAAAGAGATTTTTGGACTGATCGTTCCAAAAGACAAGAAATCTAGTGAAGGGACATCCAAGCCAAAGGCAAAAGAAGTTGAAGAAAAGACTACCCCTGAACCACAGATACTTAAAGATCAAATTGCAGTAGAAAAGGACATGGCCAAGGATGCATTAGATGCAATGAACTCTATTGATCTTACTGCAAACAGTCCTATGGATTATATAGTTGATGATCCAAGCAATTTGAATACCGAGGAACAACAGATGCTGAGTGGAAAAGACACTGATTCACCTATTAAGGAAGTTGATACTGAAGAAGAGAAGTCTATAGCATCTGGTGATAAAATTGAAGTTGTCAGTATTCAGAAAAGTGAAGGGCAACAGCAAGCAACTGAACAAGAGGTAACTTCAAAAGATCCACCTATTTTAGAGGTTGTGAAGACAGTTTTAGATAGTGGAGTAGCAACAACAGATGTTGTTGATAAGCCTAAAGAAGAAGAGGCCACACAAGTGTTGGTTGAGCTACCACACTCTGCATCATCCACTCCCACAGGTCCTAAAACTAGTGGTATGTTGAATCCATAGGCTATATTGATAGAATTGAAGGAGGCATTAGATGTTGACACTGTCAAAGGGAAAGATATTATGCTACCAAGCATAAGTTCTCCAGAAATGAAGAAGAATATCTTGAAGAAGTCACATATTTTAGATGTAACACTAGATGAAGTCATTGTGATTCCACAATGGGATCCCAATGAGTTATCTTTTGAACAAATTGGGACTCTTCAAGAGTTACTTAAAAGGAAGAAGAGACCGGAAGAATTGAAGATAGAACAAAAGCAAAAGAAGGTGTTGGATGACATCAAAGACATATTTTCAAAGGCTTTTGACTTGGAGGATGAAATGCCTCAAGCTCCAATCATAGATCAACTAGTCACCATTATACAGAAAGTAATAGATAAGGACATAGACAGTAATGAGAAGCTTCTACAATGCTCCCAGAGAATATTTAAGACCAAAGTTCTAGAGAAGATCTCAGAAGAGATAGCAACAAAATAGGTTGAGCTTTCTATTCTTGTAGAAACCTTAGAGAAAGTTACAGCCAATGTTTATTCTTTGTATAATAAATTATGTGATGTTGAATTTTTCACAAAGGATAATTTACAGCTTGTTGAGAAGCTACAGTTAGATTTGAGATCAACTAGTGCTACTTTAGGTAAATATACTACATCTAGTTCTTTACATTTTAATAAGTTGATAAATTCACAAAGGAGAATAGTCGAGCTTATGGCTGAAGATGGTCGCATAAGGGCCAAGTTGATAACTATTCAGACAAGCTTGTTGCCTCACTTGGAGGTAATACAGAAGGAACTCTCAAAAGCAAAGGAGTTATCATAGAGCAATGCAAATCTATCGACTGCAGAGAGTTTAGTGAGTCTAGCTACCGAGCTAGAAATAAAATTGGAAGTTATGAAGGTTGCAAAGGAAAGCTGGGATACAACATTTGAATCCACCTTGCAGCTTCATAAACAGTTTTTGGATAAGTACCACTTAACCCCACCAGCAATCAGTGACAAAAATAAGGGGGAAGTTAGTACTACGGAAGGAGGAAGTTAGTAAGGAGTTATGAAAGGATAAATCAGTACAGAAAAAGTACACTTGTATATAATTTTTGAAGGCATTGTAAAAATTTTGTATAAGTATATTCCTAGGGGGAGTACTTAGCGTACTTAGGCAATATTTTGATAAAATGTATAGAAGTAATGATAAGTGTTTTTGCCACAAATATCAAAGGGAGAGATTGTTAATCTCTAAGTTCTGTTGATGATTAGTGCCCAACACTTATTCATTTCATTAGGCAATTTTAGTTGGCTATCACTGTGGCCGAGCTAAAACTATGCAAGGTCGAGCAACATTGCCTAGAATTTTTTCAATTTTCCTAGTTACATTGCCAAGCTGAGTTATATTCCCGAGCCGAGTAGGATACATGGATATTAAATGTCGAGCAATAGGAAATTCAAGCACTGAGCAGAATAGTTTTTGTATACTTGTCAGGAATGATACAAACTTCAAGGATAAGTGATCTGGCCAACTTTTTGGGCTGACTGTATGCATTTAATATTCTCATACGGAGTTAGTTATGCATTTAATTGTTTTATCTTATGCATGACTCATTGTAAGCATTAATTGTAATACCATCATGGTATGGGTATTGGATCTTGATCATTGATCTAGATCTCACTGGCAGATCTGTATAGATATATTAGATTGCTTTGAAACCCTATTTTTGCGTATGTGCAAGAGGCAGAAGAGTAACTGTTGAAGTGACTGCATTTTGAAGTGAAATGCATAGAGGTTTATTTTGTTCAGAAGTAGAGATCAAGCAGACCATAACATAGTGAACAGTAGAGTAAAGATATATCAAAAGAGATACTGAAAAATGGAGATCCGTCATCAGCATCAGAGTACATATCAAAGGATCAATACTTGAGACTTTTTAATCATTGTATCAGGTGAAAATCTCTTAACAGAGTGGTTTTAGCGGGCCTTTATTTATCTCTTAATAGAGTGATTACTTCATTGTAAGTTTAAATCCTTTAACAAGGTAGATTGTAATGATCTGAAGCTTTTAACAGAGCAAACCTCTAATAGGGTAGATTACATTTTGTAATCAAACATTGTAACCTTAATAGGTACACTTTATTACAGCAATAGTGGAGACTTTTGTGGGTGTCATCCCCACCCTAGTATTACCTATTTGGGTTTCTGGGTTACCAAGTTATTGTGTTATGTGTTATTTATTTCATGGTGTGGATGCTATTTGAGATTACGTTAGATTCATTTATGTATGAATGTGGATCAACTTGTTTTAAGTGTTTAATTTGGAAAGATCTAATTCANTTCCCCCCCCCCCCCCCCCACCTCTCAGTATCTTGCTTTCCCATTATTGTATTTCCAACATTCCATTCATCACCTTCTCTGATTTTGATCTGATGATATCCACTTTTCAATTCAATTTCAGTAAAATACCTTGCTCCACTCAAACAATCCATTATGTCATCCATTCTTGGTATAGGAAACCTATACTTTACTGTAATTTTGTTAATTGCTCTAGAATCAGTGCACATTCTCCATTCTCCATTCTTCTTAGGTACCAACATAGCTGGTACTGCACATGGACTTAAAATTTCTTGGATCAAGCCTTTTCTCAACAATTCATGAACTTGTCGGTTAAGATCTTCATTTTTGGTAGGTGTTAACCGATGTGGTTCTTTGTTTGGTAAACAAGCTCCAGGAATCAAATCCATACAATGACTGATATCTCTGATTGGTGGCAAACCATCAGGTACATTATCTAAAATAATTTCTTTGTATTCATTCAGCAATTTCTCAACTTCAGCAGGTATGTCATCTTCTACATTCTTACTTGGTTTGTTAGGAATCAAAGCATAACAAATATCATCTATTTTCAAATCCTTATCAAACTGTCTACCTTCTATCAGACAAACTTTCATAGATGTACATAACTCATCAACATATTCTTCAATCAAAGGTGACAAAATTTGCTTCTTCCCATCAACCCAAATAGAATATCTATTCAACCTTCCATCATATATAACATGTCTATCATATTTCCAAGGTCTATCCAACAAAATATTACAACAATTCATTGGCATAATATCACACAACACCTTATCATAGTACTTCCCAATTTTTAGATTCACAAAACATTGTTCACTTACCATTAGTGTATGCTCATCCTTGATCCATGAGATCTTTTAGGGTTTTGGATGTTTCATTCTCTCCAACTGCAAATTTGCAACCATTTCCTTAGATGCAAGATTCTTCGAGCTTCCACTATCAACAATGACCTTCCAAACTTTTTCTGCAACTCTACATCTGGTCTTGAAGAAACTTTTCCTGATTGGATATTTCTTATCTTTCTCACTCCATAGCATCCTTTAGATCATGAGATTAATTTTAGGTTCATTAGATGTCTCCTCTTGGATCAATGCATTTATGCTATTGCTTCCCACTTTCTTGCTTGCATGTGTACACTCAAAGGATTTATGTCCTTCTTCACCACAATTGTAACAAGTTACTTGGAACCCTCTTCTACTATAACCACCTCTAGAGGAATTGCCTCTTCCTCGGTATGAATTTCCACCTTTCCATTCAGTCCTTCCTTTATCTTGAGATGTGTCTGAAATTGACTTGTCTGGTTCAAATCTACTATTTTTACCATGAGATCTACCTCTTCCTCTAAGGAATCTACAACCTCTGCCTCTTTGTCTTTGTTCATATCTTCTGTTTAGCTTCTCTTCAAATTTTAGGGAAAATTGATATGCCTCTTCAATACCTTCCATTTTGACCAAACTAATCTCATCTTGTATTGAACTCCTCAAACCATTCAGATATCTTGCAACTCTTTCCACTTCATCTTCAACATGTCCATATCTGATGTCTAATCTATAGAATTCCTCAGTATAGTCTTTTACTGATTTGTCTTTCTGCTTCAAACTTTGCATTCACCAAATTAGGTTAATCTGATTATCACAATGAAGAAACTTGCCTTTCAATTTGTTCACCATCTTATCCCATACCTTGATTTTGTCTTTTCCCTTCTTCTTTCTTTCCAATTGCAGATGTTCCCACCATAAGGATGCATGACCTTTCAATTTTATGCTTACAATCTTCACCTTCTTATCCTCTGCAACATTCTCATATTCAAAATATTTTTCCATCTTAGTGATCCAGTCCATCAATTCATCATAATCCAATTTTCCACTATACTCAGGAGGATTGAACTGAGGTGTGGATTTTAAACTTTTCAAGGCTCTCAGGAATCTTTCCTCTTCTTGATCCATTACAGGTGCAGGTGCAACTTCACCTTGAACCTCTTCAAATTCATCATCACTAACATCTTCAAGATGTCTTCCTCTACACTGGGCTATCTTAAAAGCTTCCAATCATGTAGCCATTTGTCTAAGCATATTATCCAGACCTTGATCAGCATTTCCTCTCCCACGAACCACCTTGAAACTCTCTGCAATTATAGTTCAGATCGCAACCTGCCACCCTACAAAAAATACTTTCAGAGTTTACAAGAAGGAACCATGGATCTCAACTCGCTCTAATACCACCTGACACAAGGAGAATAAATGATGGGGCCTAGGGCACACCCAAAACCATCCAACTTGCAGAAACAATGCGAAATTAAACAACAACACAGTGAGAGGGGGAAAACACGGGGATATTTTATCATTAATCTAATCAAACTTAATACATGCCTAGCTATAAGGCCTTCCTAGTTATGGCCATATACATGAAAATATATTACAAATTATCTTCTTACAACACATATCTCAAATCTTCAATATCTTAGCATTTTCCTTCTTTCTCTAAGACTTGCTACCAACTAAGAACATACAAAAGAATATATACAAGAGTCCAACAGGGAAGCCGGTGCTCAAATACAAAGATGAGACCCAGATTTAGGTCCACACAGATCCCAATGAGAGACCCCACATTAATTCAGCCATAGAAATTTATGTAGAAGTTGGCCAGATCAGGAAAACACATGTCGGGAAAGCATCACCAAAAATCAGCAAACTGTCGATAAAAGCATACCCGAGCAATAGAGAACCGGTCAGTAAGGACATCACTGAAACCTATCGATAAAGACATCACCGAAACCCATCAGTAAAGACATCACCAAAACCCATTGGTAAAGACATTACCAAGCATGAGGAACAAGCATGCCCAAGAGACAGAACCCGAGTGACAGAGACAAACATAAAGAACTAAAACAAACATCTTTTTGGTTGTGCAGGATTGCCAATGACCCAAGATGCTCCTGCATCATGCTTCCTATCTAGAAAGAGTATATTTTAAGCTATAATTTTTCCCTTAGATCATGCATTAAACCAGTGACACATTCAGTCCTAGATTGGAAGATTCATTATGAAATTGAAGCTATCTATCATGAAATTCATGCTTGTAAATGATGCAAGGATTCATTAAAGCATAAATGGAAAATTTACCTAATTAGCTATTTGAAATTATGAAATCAAAATGACAGCATAAGAGTGTAATTAGAATTCTAAAGATTGTGGACCTATTGAACTCAAAATTCACTCCTTTTATGAAAGAATTTGAGAAATGAGTGGTTGAGATAAACTTGTGAGGAGAGGTGAGGATTGAATCTTTGGTGATCCATGTGAGTGAAATCTCATTGGTTCAAGGATTTAATTTTCATGTGCAAGTGATGAGTTTTATTTAGAGAGTTTTATTCATTCCTTTTCATTAATTACTTTAGCCAAGGATTTAATTGGGTTGATTTGATTTAAGCAGTCCAAGGTAATTAATGTGAGGTTAGTGATGAAAGCACTTTGATTTAAGGAGATTATTTTGATTTTCTGATGAATTATGCAAATAATCAAATAGTTGGATTGACATAATTGAGGGTATGATCACATTTAGGGAAAATAGGGTCTCTAGTTAGAGTATACCAAATTAGGGTGGTTACAACTGGAGATGGCTAATGAGATTTGGGAGAAGTTTTAGACATTTTTTGAAAGAGATAAATGTGTGCTAAAATGTTGACACACTTCTATGAATCATTCCATCCAAGGTTGCTCAAGAAAGAGACCTCAAATATTGATCCATAGCTCTCTAGTCATGGAGTGCAAAGGTTTGAAATGGAGGCCCTCAGATTGACCTAGTTAGTGCCTATGCAAGTACACCGTGAAATGAGAGATTCAAATGCATGAAAATGAAATCTATTCTATATGATTTCAATGCATAAAAGGAAATTAATCTAAATGATAACAATGCATGATTATTATATGAAAAGAAATACAAATGCAAGTTTAATCTATGGAAATAAACATGAATCTAATCTACATGAGGAGCCATGAATGCAAGAAAAAGACAAGAAGAGAGAAGTTGCAATATCCAAGCTCAAATGCTCAAATCCTCCTCCAAAATTGCTCTCCAAACCTGTAGCATAATAATACTAAGAAAACCTAATATGAAAATGAGGAGAGGTCTACTTTTAAAGGAAAGTGAACGGTTGAGTTTAAGAGACAAAAATCAAAGGCTATGATTAAAAGGCAAAAACCCACCACTTAGGAAGATGTGATAAAAAAGGGATTTTTATTTTATTTAATTTAATTTACTACCTTTTTCAACAAATAAAGTGCTTTAAGTGGGGACTTTTATTTATTTAATTAAAAGAGGGGTTTTCTTTCAATTAAATAAATTAGAAGAATTTTATTTAATTAAATGGGGGAAATTGGATTTAATTAAATAAGAGGAATTTTATCTAATTAAAAGGGAGAAATTTACTTTAACTAAATAAGATAAATTTTATTCAATTAAAAGGGAGGTTAAATCTTTTAATTAAATAAAATAAATTTTATTTAATTAAAAGAAAAATTAAATCTTTTAATTAGATAAAAATGATCAAACCTTAGGAAATATTGAAATAATTGAATAATTGAATTAATTACAATTTGATCAAGGAAATTGATTTGAATTGAAAATGTTCCAAAGCATTGATTCAAAAATTTGATAAAATGATAAAATGATAAATGGGTCCCATAGTCTAGTCGACCATTTTAGGGTGCATACATTTGCCCCTCTTTGACAAATGTGTGGTCGAATCAGGAACACATGTAGTCAAAGAATGCAGTTGAAGTGTGAGGTCGACTTGGGATCACAAAACAACTCAGACGTGTGGTCGATTCGGGAACACATCAGGACAAAAATAAACACAATTGAAAAAGACAAAGTCAACACCGAAATAAGTAATTGATATGTCAGAGATAAGAATCTCAAGAAAGACAGATATAATTGATAAAGCTGAATCAAAGATTGAAGTTTGATAGGTACTGCCCCCTCGTGATCGAAATCAAAATGAGATAGAGGAGAAATAGCAAATTGATAAATTTTGATCAAATAGAACTAAAGATAAGGTTCTTGATGTAAGATGAAAGATATAAAGATCACAGAATAAAATATTATGCCCTAAGGTTGAATTAGAAGAAAAGAAGTGGGGTGAAAGCAAATGGGAGATAGAAGTTTGGAAGAAGTGGAAAGAAATGGAGAGAAGAAAGAATTTTCCTCAAGAAAGAGAATGCCCCAAAATCAATCAACAGTATAAGATAGAAAAATTTTGATTGAGATCACGAAAGAAGATAAGGAAATGAAGATGAGAACATGATCACAGTTGATTAAAAGTCCACAAGAAAGATGAAGGAAAACCCTCGCAAACTCACAATTCAGCCTAAAAATGCAAACTAACATGAATTCTAACAATGCAAGCTACATGAAAATGCAAAGGTGTACTTGCAATAGAGCAACTATAACATAGGTCTTTGTGTTCATCATTCATTAGAGAATGTTAAGGAACTTATTTTCATCATTGGGCCACTATTAATGGACATCGAAAAATCACACAATCATCACTAGTCACAAGCACAACTATGAAGATATGAATGTGATTTATATCGGATTGGAATGTGGAAAGATTCTAACATAAGCATCAAAGACATAAAGGT
>MU224676.1:4853604-4874421 GCA_018584345.1 Thuja plicata | reverse complement strand
CTCTAACAAGGAAGACTCACAATATGGACCACATGGGGACTTAGTTTGGATTCAAGGGTTCCAAGTTTCTGATTCTCCCAAAAGAGAAAAGAGCATAATCCTCTAGCCTCTTCACCTCACCAAAACATAGCAAACATGATTCATTGACCCACTAATTTAAAATCACCTCATTCAAGGCTCACACAACAATAAATGACACCAATCCCCCAAAGAGAGAAAGCATTGCCAAAAGTTGAAGCCCAAACCAAGTTGTCCAATGAGATGACAACAAAATCCTTCCCTACCTACAAGGGGATCTATCGTCAAGAAGAGCTTTGCATGTTAAAAAAGTGAATGAATCCCACTCTCTCAAGATCGCCACAAATAGTGTTCATAGGGCCTAATTACTATGTGAAACATGTATGAAAGAAAGCAAATATAGGTCCATTTTAAACTACCAATTGGAAATGTGATCTATGAAAGCAAGAAAACACTCAAGCTAGACACATGAGATGTTCATTTTAATTCCAAAAATCTAAATTTTATAGAGAGCAACAAAATACCTCAAATCCAATGCAACACAAATCATTTTGTTGTTTATCCAAGCAAGTCCAAATCAGCAACAGTAACAACAACAACAAATCACAAACCACTAGAAAAAATAAACATTAGTGGTTAGCACAAAAAATTAGAGATATATCAATATAGAAATGAAAATTAGATCTCTGGTATGGAATCTCACGTCAGAAAGTACACAGAGCCACGCAAGAAAATACATAGTGCCGCGTGAGGAAACTGAAAGCTCGCGCGAGGAAATGCACAGCCGCGTGACAGAATCCACAGGTAGTGTTAAAAAGTATAGAGACAGCAAACTAGTCAGATCACCGTACTGATGCTGAATCTCACACGAGGAAGTACACCGCACCACATGAAGTACACAAAACCATGTGATAAAACACCAGATCCAGCACAATCTTGTACGAAGTCCTACAAAATCTTGTGCAAGCTTTCTCTGCAGACAAAAATAGCAAGTACAAAAAAGACAGAAATTTTGGATCTGAAAAATAAATTGATGAAAAATAGCTAAAAAGATAGAAAATGAAAATTCTGCCTCACGGTGGGCGCCAAAAATGTGTGCTAAAATGTTGACACACTTCTATGAATCATTCCATCCAAGGTTTCTCAAGAATGGGACCTCAAATATCGATCCATAGCTCTCTAGTCATGGAGTGTAAAGTTTTGAAATGGAGGCCCTCAGATTGACCTAGTTAGTGCCTATGCAAGTACACCATGAAATGAGAGATTCAAATGCATGAAATTGAAATCTATTCTATATGATTGCAATACATAAAATGAAATTAATCTAAATGATAACAATGTATGATTATTCTATGAAAATAAATACAAATGCAAGTTTAATCTATGGAAATAAACATGAATCTAATCTACATGAGGAGCCATGAATGCAAGAAGAAGAAGACAAGAAGAGAGAAGTTGCAATATCCAAGCTCAAATGCTCAAATGCTCAAATCCTCCTCCAAAATTTCTCTCCAAACCTGCAGCATAACAATACTATGAAAACCTAATATGAAAATGAGAAGGAGAGGTCCCCTTTTAAAGGAAAATGAATGTTTGAGATTAAGAGGCAAAAATCAAAGGCTATGATTAAGAGGCAAAAACCCACCACTTAGGAAGATGTGATGAAAAGGGGATTTTTATTTAATTTAATTTAATTTACTACCTTTTTCAACAAATAAAGTGCTTTAAGTGGGGATTTTTATTTATTTAATTAAAAGAGGGGTTTCTTTCAATTAAATAAATTAGAAGAATTTTATTTAATTAAATGGGGGAAATTGGATTTAATTAAATAAGAGGAATTTTATTTAATTAAAAGGGAGAAATTTACTGTAATTAAATAAGATAAATTTTATTCAATTAAAAGGGAGGTTAAATCTTTTAATTAAATAAGATAAATTTTATTTAATTAAAAGAAAAATTATATCTTTTAATTAGATAAAAATGATCAAACCTTAGGAAATATTGAAATAATTGAATAATTGAATTAATTACAATTTGATCAAGGAAATTGATTTGAATTGAAAATGTTCCAAAGCATTGATTCAAAAATTTGATAAATTGATAAAATGATAAATGGGGCCCACGGTCTAGGCGACCATTTTAGGGTGCATACAATAAAGAAGTGAAGGTTGCCAAGTTGTAGAGTTTGAAGAGAAGGTATGAAGCCTTGAAGATGAGTGAAGATGAGAATATTTTCTCTTTCATGCTTAGGTTGAATGAGGTAGTGTGTGCTATTAGATGTGTTGGAGTTACTTTGGAAGATGAAGATATTGTTGCTAAAATATTGAGATCCTTGCCTCCTACCTCTAGGCACAGAGTTGCAGCTAGTGAGGATATTCAAACAATGAAAAATCTAATAAGAGACAAGTTGGTTTCTAAGCTTACTAATTTTGAGCTAAGAGAATTCGATGGTATATTTCCTAAGGTGGAACCAGCATTCAAAGCTACTATTTCTTGAAGGGATGAGAAAAGAGATGATTAGGGAAAAGGTTCCTCTAGGAAATGGTCTAGATATGAGAAAGAGATGAAAGAGCTTAAAGAAGAGGAGAGAGAACTTCAAGAGTTGGAAGCACTTATTTCCAAAATATTTAAGGTTCTTGTAAATATAAGGGAAATATGTCTCTTAAGTGTTTTTCATGCAATAAGATAGATCATTTTGCATCTAGATGTTCGAAAAGTATTCCTAAACCTAGGCCTAACAAACCTAGTTTTCCCAAAAAGTATTACTATGTTGTTGATGAATGGGTAATAGATGATGAATTAGATGATTCAAACAAGAGTGATGATGAATTTGTATTTATTTCTATCAAAGAAGAAGACTTTGAGCCTATTGTTTTCTGCAAGTAGTGTTGTTGAGGAGAAATACCTAGCTGCTCAAGTTGTTGAAAAATATGAATGGGTGATAGACAGTGGATTCTCTCATCATATGAGTGGTGACAAGAGAAAATTTGTGAGTTATAAAAATTATGATGTTGGTATTATGAAGTGTGGTGGCAATAATTGTGGTATTATCATAGGTAGAGGTTCTATTTCTTTGGATGGAAAGAATAATATAGATGATGTATTGTATGTGGAAGGTTTGAAACATAATCCTATTAGTGTTGGAAAATTGGTATACAAGGGTTATGGTATGCATTTCAAGGAAATTAAATGCAAGATCTTGAATGACTCCGAGATAGTGATTGTAACAAGATCAAAGACAAAAGGTAACACATTTCATTTGAATAGTTGTCAGAAAAGTTGTTTGATTGCTCAAATAGATAAAATTTGGTTATGGCATAAAATTTTGTGTCATGTGAACTTTGACAACATTGTGGTGATAATTTCTACTCATGATGTTAGAGATCTTTCTAGGATGAAGAAGCTTGCTAACACTATTTGCAAAGAATGTCAGTTGGGTAAGAAACAAAAATTACTTTTAATTCTAAAACAAAAAATTCAAATGGATTATTAGGTCTTGTTGACAATTATTTGTGCGGTCCTGCTAGGAAAAGAATTTTGCAAGGTGATAGGTATTTCATGTTTCTCATTGATGTCTATTCTAGGGTGGTCTAGGTAACTTTCTTGAAAGAGAAGTATGAAGCTCTTGAGAAATTTAAGATCTTTAAGATCATGGTTGAGACTGAGATAAGGTTTAAGCTCAAGTGTCTTATATCATATAGAGGTGGTGAATTGATATCCATTGAGTTCAACTCTTTCTATGATAAGCATGGGATAAAGAGATAGTTATCTGCTCCAAGGACTCCATTTCAAAATGGAGTGGTGGAGAGGAAGAATAGATCTATTCTTAACACTTATAGGAATATGAGTCTTGAAGGAAATGTTCTACAAACATTTTGGAGAGAAGTAGTTAGCACTGCAATATACACTCTCAACCAAGTGCAAATCAAAGGATATACAGGTAAGACACCTTATGAGCTATGGTGTGGAAATATTCCTACAATAAAGTATTTCAAAAGATTTGGTATTAAATGTTATATCAAGAGAGATGAGGATATAAGGAAATTTTATGCAAGAAGTGATAATGGTATATTTCTTGGGTATCCTACCAAAACCAAGTCATAGGGGTTCAATAATAAGATGTTAAAGAACATAGAGGAGAGTGTTGATGTTAAAGTGGATGAAATATTTGAGAGTATATGTAGACCTTATGGATATTATTCTAATGATCAGAATGACTGTGCTAACCAGGGAAAACAACATCAAGTTCAAAACCAAGACCAAAGTGTTTTGGTGAGTACAGATGACGATGCTTGTACAAGTGAAGATGAAGAAACACAAAATTCATAAATAAAGCCAAAGCCTCTAAGGTATGTAAGTTTAAATCATTCTAAGGATCAGATTATTGGTGATAGGAACAAAGGTGTTCAGACTAGGAGAAGGATTGTTGAAGGTCATATTTTCTTAATATCAAACATTGAACCCAAAGATGTGAGTGAAGAATGCAAAGATGACCATTGGATGAAAGCCATGGAATAAGAGTTGTTGCAGATTGGAAACAAAAACACATGGATTCTTGTTCTTAGGCCTAAGGACAAGAATTTTTTTGGTACCAAGTGGGTATTAAAAAATAAATTCAATGAAGATGGAGAATTTGTCATAAATAAAGAAAGATTGGTGTGCAAAGGATATTTTTATATGGAAGGAATTGAATATGATGAAACTTTTTCTCTGATGAAAATATTGGAATAAGTGAGATTATTTCTTTCTTATGTTGCTCATAAGAACTTAAAAGTCTATCAAATGGATGTCAAGTCTGCATTTCTGAATGGTGAGTTGGAAGAATAAGTACACATAGAGAAACCAAATGATTTTTAGTTGACTGATCAACCAGACATGGTTTTTCAATTGAAGAAACCATTATATGGGTTGAAGCAAGCTCCTAGAGCTTGGTATTCTAGATTGGAAAAATATCTACTAAAGCTTGGTTTCAACAAAGGTACTACTGATAGTAATTTCTATTTCAAGACAAATCATGAGGACATTTTAATTGTAGAATTATTTTTTATGACATCATCTTTGGAGGTAATGGTAAGCTGAGAAAATAATTTACAATGGAAATGCAAAGTCAGTTTGAGATGTCCATGATAGGAGAAATGAAATTCTTTTGGGGGTTGAAAATTACTCAGTCTGATGATGGGATTTTTATATCTTAACCTAAGTATGTGAAGGAACTATTGAATAAGTTTGGAATGGATGAATCAAAAATAGTGGGTACTCCTATGGTAACATGATGCAATTTAACAAAGGATGATAGGTCCCCTAAACTAAATCAGTCTAGACACAGGTCAATGGTTGGTGGCTTACTTTTCTTTACTCATACAAGAACATATATCATAAATGATGTGTGTCTTGTGGAAATATTTCAAACAAATCCTAAGAAAATTCATGAGGTAGCTGTGAAGATGATAGTTAGATATCTAAAAGGGATAGAGGACTTTGGGATATAGTACCCTAAAGGAGATGGCTTCACTTTATGTGCATATACAGATATTGATTGGGAAGGTGATATTGATGATAGGAAAAGTACAAGTGGTGGCACTTTATTTTTGGGAATAAGATTGGTTTCTTGGATGAGAAAGAAGCCGAACTCCATCTCCTTATTTATAGTTGAGGCAGAGTACATTATTGCTTCTAGAAATTGTACACAAGTAGTTTGGATGAAGTAGATGTTATCAAACATCATAGTTGTATTTGATGAGCCTATTATCATATGTTGTGATAATTCAAGTGATATTAATATTTTTAATAATCTTGTGCATCACTCAAAGACAAAGAACATATCAATTATGTTCCATTTTTTGAGAGAGAAGGTGAATGAGAAAGAGGTGATATTGGAGTATCTACCTACCAAGGAAAAAATTGTGTATATTTTCATAAAGCATTTTCCTAAGGATACACTCTAGTATCTCAAATCAAAGATGGGGGTGATTTATCTTCCTAATTAGAACTGAGATGTAGAGGTTTGCATCAATCTGGTGGGATTCAAAGTCTTATTTTTGAAGTTTTGGATTGGTGTGTGGAAACTTCTAATTAGGGGGAGTAGTTAGTTGTATTTTTTGAGTTGGTCCTTATGGTTCTCAAGATGAGAAGAAGCATAATTGACAAGATGTGATGTTAATGTCTTTCTCATTGATGTCAAAGGGGGAGAAGAGGTCATGTGAAAAAATCTTGGGGTGAGAGATCAAAGGGGAAGTTGTTGATATCTTTTTTTTAAAATCATATGTTGTCATCAATCCTAAATGGGGAGATTGTTTGAAAGTTAGATGTGTTTTCATTGATGTCAACATATCTGTAGGGATGATTGTTGGATGTCAACATATTTGTTTGACAGTGGTGCAATCTTCTTAGTGTGACAATGTTTGAAGATCATTGGTTGTGGATGTTATGAAGTGATGATCAATGGTTGTGGACATCAGAGAGGTGTTTAAGATAGTTTGAAGATGATTATTTTCATTCTTTAGAGGTCCTAAGGATGAATTTAAGGTCCACATAATAGATATGGTGACTAGTTCTTACACTATTTTCCAGTGTTTACAATATTGTTGAAATGTGGTGAGTATTTCTCTGTATGGTGAGATTGTTGGTTTCGGATTTATAGAATGAGAGTGGCATATTCTGATGTGTTCTTAATTCAAATGGTTCATGGTCTAGAGCTCCAATAGGAATTGATCAGGTGTATCAGTGGATCCTAAGAGTCTTCTTGAGGTCTAGCATAAGAGATGATGGTGAATCTGATTATTTGGGTGGATTTGGATGTTTGTGTGATATTCATGATGCCTATGGATGTTCTTGGATTATGTGACTAATAATTTGGTGTTCCACATTTATTATGGTGATCAGATTTGAAGGATTTTTCAATCTGTGGTAATTTTCTTTATGTTCTTGGCTGACTTGATGTTGGCATATTAGAAAAGATGGATGATGGTTGTGTTGGCATTAATGTCAAAATAGCAGAAGGATTGATCAAAGGAAGAAATCAAAAGAATTATTGAGTTTTTTTCTTGATGTTATAGGATGTGCTTGAAGAGTTGGCAATACATGGTTCCAAAGGATCATATTGGTGGAGTTTTCAGTCAATGGTAATATTGTTATTATTGTTCATGTTCTTGGCCAACTTAGTTGATAAATCATTTTGTGTTAGTGCTAAATCATGAAATCTGGGAGATTTATGATCTCAAGGTGGTGGTTATAGATGGTGGATAGGACCTAGCAGTCAGAGATGGATTTGAATCATGAAATATGGCACGTTGATTGAAGAAATGGTGAATTAGGTTTTTGTCAACCTAGTTCTTGATATAAAATGATGAATTAGGGAAAATTCAAGGTATGGGTCATGAATGAGGATGCTAGAGGTGGCTAGTGAAGGGAGAGCCTGATTTAGTGGGAATCAAGAGTATTTCAACAAGGGGTTGATCAGAGATCTGCATTGTGCTATATTAGAGTTGTATCATACATGAGGTAGATGTCACTTACACAGTTCACAAAAACTTATATGGATCATTATAGTGATCAGATTGTAAGGTAGTGAGCCTTCCTAAGGGTTGTATCCCAAGTATTTTCATTTGAGAAGTGAGCCTGAATGCATGTGCATTCCCCATATATTGTAATAAAGTTATACTTATAACAAGGTATTCTCTTATTGTGGGTAATCAACCTCACCATGGTTTTTCCCCCAATAGGGTTTCCACCATAAAAATAGTGTGTCAACTTGTGTGGATGTGTTTTTTATTTGTATATGCATGCATGTTTAATACTCCATTTTTTTAAATCATAGTTAAGGGTAAACAAGTTAGAGGGCCTTGAGATTTAAGGGTTTGAGGTTTATGCTTTTGGTAACAGCTAACTCACCCCCCCCCCCTCTTAGTTGTTCATTTATATAATATTAATAATTAGTATCAGAGATTTGCTCCCTTGAAGGAGGCCTAACAACTTGAGGTAGATAAGATATGGCAACTTAGAAGAAGTACAGTCCTACGTTTGACGGGAGGGGAAAACTACCCTATATGGAAAGGAAGTATGATCACTCATCTATGGTGCATTGAAGAAGAATATTAGACCATGAAAAATAAATCCCATACACCTCTTGCATATCTATCTATGGCTACACCAGATGAGAAGAAGCAGTTTGAGTACAACATAAAAGTGAAGAATTGCTAACTGCTCTATCAGATACAAAGTATACAATGATGACATTATTTTTCCATTAGTATGCAAAGAAGATCTTTGATAAACATACACTGAAAGATAGGACAAGATAAAACTGAAAGATAGACTTTCAGGAACATCAAAAGTATAGATATCAGAGATCACCAAAAATTGCTAAGTACAAAGAAAACTGACAACACAGTTTTGTGTATACAATGAAAAATGCAAAGTGAAAAGGATAAAGAGGAACCCAAAAGTGGAACTCGATGAGAAAGATATAGTGAAACCAGAGAGAATAGTAAAAGTGGAACCTAAGAGACAGTTCAAGCAAGGAAAACTGAGATAGTGAAACTGATTTCAGAGTATAACCGACCGATAGAAACTGAAAGTCAGTTGAAGCCTGCAAAAAGTGGATCTGACTTCCACGTCAGATAAAACATTCATATTATGTTTATAGAGTCTTGATTTGTTTTAAAATCATTACTTAAGGGACAAGAAACATTAATGTAAGTGTTTTAATCAGTCTAACTAATTTAAAACATATAGACTAGGTGATCAAGGTAAAGTTGTAAACTTGTGATCAGAGAGTTAATATTATTTTACATGAAACTTAATTAGGTCAATCTATCTTATAAATATATGTTGTAATCATTCATTATTATGGAGGAGAGGATGAATTTAGCCAATGAGCACATCTATGGATTAGATTGAGAGTTTTAAGAAGTAGAACACCAAATGATAAATTAGGTTATCAAGAACCAAGAACAGAGGCTACCAAACAACAGAGGTATTATTCAATCACATTAGGTGATACACTTTTACATGTAATCTTAAATGGATCTGTAATCAGCAATAGGAGATTACATACACTCAGGTCAAAGTGTAATTTTAGATTACATTCTAACAACTGAAGCAAAGTGTAAAAATCCTTTTAAGGAAGGTGGATTTAACAATCCTACTGTAAATCTCTTAACCGAGTGCACACTAAATAGTGTAGCTAAATCTCTTAATAGAGTAGACTTTAACAGGTCTCCATAGATACTCCTACCAAGGTAGATCATCAAAAGTGATCAAATTGTAAGCATTAATCGGCCCCTTCCAATCTGCAGATAGTGAAGAATTTGTGGGTGTCATCCCCACCACAATTTTTAGTTCCTAACAGGAGTTTTCTGCATTATTATATCTTGTGTTATATGTCAAATTACTTTCATGAATTTTTCTATGAATGTTCACATGTTTTCTAAAATAAAGAATTGATATTTCTTACACAAATATAGTATAGAATAGATGGTTGGATATACAATTGATTACATAAAGGTTAATTGATAAAAGACAAGAAATTTTTAGAGGTATTGATTCACCCCTCCCCTCTCAGTACACACTTAGCATTAATTCCAACATACAAATGTAATGGAGTTATAAACTACTCATGAGATATGGACAAATCTAGAGACTCTTCATAAAGGTAATGCATAAATCTCTGATAATGTCTAAAGTTGAGAACTTTATCTAATATATGTTGAAGATAAATGAGCTAGTTTTTAGTATCATAGGTTTTGGTGGTGTATTAGATAAAGGAGAGATTGTATAAAAGGTATTGAGATCTTTTCCTCCTACATACAAGACCAAAGTTGTTACTATTGAGGAAATTAGAATTATTGTTGTTGTGACAAGAGATACATTGGTTGGAAAGCTATCTACCTTCAAAATGAGTGAGGATAGTGATTCTCTACCCAAATTTGAATCATATTTCAAGGAGACTTCATCAGGGAGAGACATGCATAGATCAAATCAAGGTGAAGGATCCACAAGAAGGGTGTCTAAGTATGTGTTAGGGTTTTTTCTTACAAGGCCTTTAAAAATGCTTGAATACTTAAATAACTCTAAGACTCCCAATACCTTTGATACTTTGACTCAAGCAAGAGAAAACACTAATTGATGAGGTATTTTGATAACACTGGGGATATCTATTATCACCTCCTTTTTTGATATGCACTAACTCAGGCAGGTCTTACCTATGATTGATTACTGACTTGACAGTATCTTTAGAGTGGATTTTACTTATGTGTTGAATGCTTTGTTCTTATATGGATATATAAATGAAAATGCAAATAACTATGATTATTTTGAGAAAGAGCTTAACAATCCAAATCATTATCTTATGATGACAGACAACAACATAATAATGAATTTCATCTTTATTTCCTTTTACAATTCTAATGAATTTAGGAGGAATAACCTATTTGATTTTCTCTTTAAGAAATCAACAAACTCCAATTGTAATCTCTGTGAATACAATTGATTTTAAACATATACTCTGAAGGTAATTGATTTTGAATATTATTAGATGTTTTGGATGATGATGGATTACCAAACAAGTCCTAGACCAGTGCCTATCCTTGGGCTATAGAGTCAGAATATATAAATCCACAAAAAAACAAATAAAAGTATTGTAAGATGCCTTACAACCTACATACAACTCAGGTAAAGTGCCTAACAAATTACCCTGTCACTCCCACAATATTATATCAAATCCTCAATTACTGTTGTACTCTCTAAAACTACTCACAAGGTTTAATTATCCTTTTAGAAGAAACTTGTAAATAATTAGATAGCTACCTTGTAGCCAATATGCTTAACATGCCTCACAGATTAAAACATAAAAGAGTACACTCAATAAGAAAAGAGACAATAACAATATGGAATAAAGTTACACTGTATTTTATTCATAAATTTTTGCTTCAATACATATCAAAGTTAAAAGCTCAAAAAACATAGACTGAAATCTGGAAGTCTGGCTTGCCAATATATTTCATCTCCCTTCAAAATTATTATATTTGATCTATACATAGGTCTTAAACTATCTTGGAATCCTTAAAAAAAGGATGCAACAAGCTTTGGATGGTTTAAGGAACCTAACCCTAAAAGTACAGAAAAGACAAAAAACAAGAATGTTCAAGCAGTGGGAAGACAAGAATAAGCGATGAACTCTGATCTTCTTTTGTCTTCACATGAATTATGGCGCCTTTGTCTGATAGTGTTTAGGATAGTATCTAATATTTGTATTGAGACTAAGTGACTACCATTTTAGGCTAACCTACACTTGTCTTTTATAATTACTAACCTCCATGTGCTCAATGATCAGGCACCAAGTGTTCCTTCCTATTCATCATCCAAGATCTCTTCTTCTATTTCAATAGGCTTCTTTTTCTTTGGTTTTGTCTTCAAATCCCATGTTGTCACATCCCCCTCTATAGGCCAATTGAATCTCTGAATACTCTATAGTTTTCCTTTCTACCTTTCCCATCTGACATCAGTTATATTTTTTACATCAACTAAGAATTTATTAATGTCAGTTTTTGCTTTAAAAGCCTCATCTAAAATTTTATTAAAACTTTCCAAATCAAGATTAGAATCTGTAATAAATGCCTCTTTACTAGGTAGTCTACTGTCAAATTCATTTCTCCAGGCCTCCAAGGCCTTAATCTGATCATCTTCTCCATTTAGTGAAGGAACAAATCTATTGAAACTTGGTCCAAATAGGCTCATCTTTGCCCCTATCTGATTCAATTTACCTTTAAAGAAAGGTAAAGTCACATTTAATTTTTTTATCTCATCTTCTACCTCTATCACAATCTCTAGAAAATCTGGCCTATGTTGATGCAAAGAAGCTAATCTCTCAAATAGTTGTATCTTGGGAGACCATGTTGTGAAAAAAGGGCCTAAAATAGAAATATACCCTGTTACTTCATCATGCAAAATGGGTAACTTATTATATGCATTTAGGATTATATCTATTTTATCTTTCAAGATATCAATCCTATGTTGAATTATATTCCTTAATGCATTTATGGAAATTTCATTATCTTTCTTAGCCATATCATCTGCTTTTACTCCTTCCCCTATTTCCACCTTTTCTTCTATTTGTGGGGGCTGCTCTGAGGGTACATATACCACTTCTAGGTTTTCACACAATTCTTTAGTCAATTCAGCAATTACCTTATCTTACTGATGAATCTTAATGTGGCACAGTTCTCTATCCTTGGCCAAGGCACTAGCCTCCTCTATCAAAACACCACATTTCTCAAACAACTATTTTGTCTTATCTTCATTCAAATGTGCCCAATGTGTCATTATTTGGGAAATCCCCAAATCATTTGTGTTTTGGACTGTCCATACCATTTGGTTTCCCACCATGCTCTCTTAAATATTTAACAATTGAGGCTTCTGGTCCTTAGGACATAGACTCCACATGGAAAATGCTTAGGAATTAGGACTATATCTGAATCCCTTGATCATATCACCCATTTGAATCTCAATGGTCATCTTTAAATCTGGTTGCTCTTATTTGATTTATTATAAATACTGAGGCTAAATCCCAACCTTTAGCAAGCAACATGCCACTTTCCAACACTAATTTTCTGGCTTCCTTAGGAGTGATGTCTTCATTCTTAGGATCATAAGACTGTAAAGCTAAGAGAGCCTCATTTGTTACTACTTCTTCACCAGCTATTTTCAATTTCTCTATGATCTCTTCCTTCTTTCACCATCTAAGGAAATATTTAAATTCATCATTTTTAATGAAATCATCATCTTGCAAGAATTGTTACTGATGGATCAATCTCTCATCTATACATGTTCTGAGAGGCAACTCTATGTTTTCTTCTACTTCTTGCTACATTTTCTTTCCCTTTCTGATTTCCTTTCTCAAAATATGATCATATAATCTATTGCCAGGAACAAGAGCACTTACTCTATCCCTTTTAATCTCTTTTCTTATGTAAGTTTGATCATGAGATGTCTGACCAAGATCAAATTTTTTCCTCTTGGTAGCAGGCTCCTCTATATCATCAAGTTGAGAAACTTTATTTAAATCTATAATGTGTCTCTGTTCCCCTTGTACCTGAATTGCTTTTGCAACATTCTGTTGTGGTTGATCTATATGACATGGATTGACATATTCTTCTTCACTCTCACTTTCATATTCAGACTTTGAATATTTAGGTTCTTTTCCCCCCTTCTTTACATCTAGAACTCTATCCAATTGTTCACAGAGTGTGTAAAAATTATCCAACATAGCTTTGATTTTATTAAAATATGGCAAATTAGGGTAAAAACCTCCAAATGCTAATCCATTTATTTTTATCTATTTCTCTAAATTCAACAACTCTTGAATTTTTTCTCTTCTATTTCTCACTTCTTCTTCATCAAGTATATTCCTAGTAGCATCCTCCTCCACACAAATACCATGCACATATGTATTTGGTATGGTAGGAGTTAGGATTTTCTTAGCTCCTGCAATAAATCCCTCTGGATCAATATACCTATACAATTTTGCTCCCATTTTACAACTTTCCAACCATTTGCTTAATAGATCAATAGCACCTTTGCCAATTATAAATTGAAAGATCTTGAACTGCCTAAGGGTTAATGTCCCCTTCCTATGTGATGCAAAATGTTCATTATCAGTTAACAAAAGCTGCCAAATAAATTCCATTGCTGAAACTCTTGATGGTACATGAAATGGTAGGACATGGGGAAGATGTGTGCATCCATACACTCTAATCATAGTGAAATTCTCTTCTAAAAAGAAGTCTCCCCAATTGTGGTCACCTTCCCACTTATCAAAATACTCACATGGTCTCAGTAATTGTAACACCTTCACTAGAAGTCTAGTTTTATTAACACCCAAGCTCTGCATCAAAGGGTAGACAATCCAATTCTCAAATCCGCTGAAATCACAGTCCTTGGAAGTGAAATTCCATATCTTGATCCAATATTGGACAGGATTAGGCCAGTCATGAAAAATTCTCTGGGGGTTTAAATTGTTTACGTCCATGATGCCATAATTGAAATGCAATAATATATGCATCAGGATAGAATAGTGTAAAAATTTAGGATCTTTATCCTTCTTCTGTATAGCTACAAACCCTTCCTGCATCCTGTCAATGATGTATTGAATATAGTCATAGCTGGTACTAGAATGCACATCTTGTAAATCCAAAACCATCATCAAAATCCCAGCATTTATCTTCTCAACTCCTCCATCCCAACCCAGTACCTTACACAAATCATATGCAATGTATTTGATATAAAAATGTAAATCCTTGAAATAATAAGGTGCAGTTCCTGGTAAAGGGGCAATGTGGTTTCTAACCTCCTTAAGGATATGTTTCTATAATTGATTTGTAGCTATCCCAAGCTGTAACCTATATCTTTCCTCCTGCTTTGTAATATTAATTTGAGTGGACATCGCACTATAAAAACCAAAAGCTTGCATAAAATAATTCCTATTCAGAATTAATAGTGTAGTACCATCGTTCTTTCTAATTGTCCTTGACAAGGAGTCATAATGGTTTTCCAGACCTAGAAACAAGTCTACATCTACAAAGACATTAGGAACAATTAACCTAGCCAAACCACTAGTCCAGGGGTTTGATATTGGTATGGCCTTATCAGCATTCTTATAAAAATAATTATAAAGAGAAAAACCTGTAGAACTTGGTGTATGGGCATCTCTGATATCACAGTATTCATCTACCAATATGTTGGCATTTTCCCTCTTTTTCTATGTAGACCCAGGTAACAGCTTCAAAAACTCATCAGAGAAGTTCCTTTTTCCCTTAGCATCTTCATCCACCTCATCGTTCTTCCCACTAGTAGATGCCAGACTAACTGCTTTACTCATTTTGTTCTATTTTCCACTTCTTTTTCACCAATATTGGAACAAGTCTTCTCTCAGGACCCCCTACCCTTCTCTATGCACTGAATATAATTCAAGATCTCTGAAAACTAAATAATCACTCTGAAATTGATAAAAATTGTATTGAATTAACAATTCTTTCTTCTTAGACACAGAAAACCTAGCAAATTCCCTACTCTAAAATTTTGGATGTATGATGAATTAAAATAAACCTAAGATCATTTCTTTATGGTAATTTTACAAAGTACTTAACTCATCATTGAAGAATCAATCAATTCAGCCTTCAATTTTACATGTTGTGGTATTAATTGAATTCCTAGCCGTAGCTCATGAATGTGATAGGAAATTGAATTCAAATGAGTACTTCTCAGAAAAACCCTTATAAAATTTGAACAAAATCATATTTTTTGATATGATTGGCTCTTTATCAGACATCTCAGCTACCCTTTTCACATAGTCATTAATCTCCTGTATTTCTATTGGACGATGAATCTCCATATTTTCATGTTAGCAACTGCCATTTATTATAATTATTACTTTTCATATCTGGTGACCAAGCGACTATGCATTATCTCCTTGTCACTAATCAAACCCCTTAACTCTCAATTCTTCTGGAGATCTAGCGACTGCATGATTTTCTTCACTTTGGCTAAACTGTGGTTTACTCTTGGCAATCACGCAATTAAAGGAATCTAAGTTTCTAGTAGAATAGCCTAACTCTAAGTTTATTCAGAGACCCTGTGACTATGGTTACTTTTTCATCTATTAATCTCTGATCGCTAAGTCTTTGAATGCTCTTTTCCCTTTACGAGACCCCATGACTACCCTTAGTCACTGAATCACCAAATAAATCTACTCTTTGATATTTCCTTTGGAGACTTAGTGACAAGGTTCATGAAACTTTATTTTATCATTCAATTCGCAGACTACGCGACTAAAGCTTAATCTCATTGTTGTGAGAATATTTTTACTATATGCAAATTTTATAGAGACTCAGTGACTACCGTTCATCTTATCTTATTCTGTATCTGAAGGCTTCGCTAATTCATTGAATACATTCTGGAAACCCTAAATCATTTGGAGACCACATGACTGATGTCTTTTGCTTCATTCATTATGGACACATGTCTCACCTTTACCAGTTTATCTCTGAGTTGCTAGAAGAATGTTGACCTATCAAGTTTGACCAGCGACTACTCGATAACCATATACTTTAATCTACAGTTTTTGTCGCCAAGTCTCCAAACCTTTTACTTAACTGACCTTTTATCTTGAGACATGGCGACTGAAGCCTTTTAACTTATTACTAACTATGTTCTAATCTGGAGACCTCACGACTGAAGGAATCGCTAAGTCTCTTAATAATTTACTAACTGTAGGATACCATGCGCGACACTGTGACTTAATCGTTTTTCTCCATGTCGCCAAATCATGTTTTCTTCATTGGGAGACCTTACGACTGATGCTTTTCGCTAAGTCTCATGACTTATAAGGTATATTCTTTTCATTTTAGGACATCTTGACCAAAGTGAATCGCTAAGTCTCGTTATGAAATGGAATATTCATTTAATATTAGGAGACTGGGCGACTAACCTTAAAAAGCACATGACCTTTTTATGACTTAAGCTTTAAAAAAAAACTCAAAAATATAAACCAGATTAATACATCTAGGGTTTTTTAACACTTTTGCATATAATGACACCTAAGATAGGGTTTTTTACCATTTCACTGAATTTTGACCTAATAACATGGAATTTGTTTAGGGACCTCATAGCTTTGGACACATTTTTAGATTTTGTGCACTTCTCAGTCATGAAGATATCAAAAATTTTAGGGTAAACACCAGAACTGGGAATACAACCAATAGTGGCTCTATCTAAGGATTGACTAAACACAGTTTCTGGCAAAGAACCACAAAATCTCTGGTTGCAAACTAGATCAAAAATTGGGATGGACACCAACTAACTATTACAAAAGGGAAACTATTTACAACATTTACACAACTACAGGAAAGTATTTACAGTATGATACATACTTACTTGTGCATGAACTTTGGTTGTTAGTTGAAAAAGGGCTTGAGAAATTTCCCATGCACAGGCATCTCAAAATCTTCTCCATTCATATTCTTCAATAGGTAGGAATCTTTTCCAAAACTCTATGAGATAACAAATGGTCCAAGCCATAAAGACTCAAATTTCTTGTGTTTTCCTTTATCTTCTGCTCTTGCATTACACTGAAGAACTGGGTCACCAGATTGGAATTTTCTTTCAGTAGCCCTCTTGTCAAACAGGTATTTCATCTTCTGTTGCAACTTAATATTTTATTTTTGGCTATTTCTTCTTGTCTTGTCCAACTCTATCAATTGGATCATTCTATTTTGTATAGTATCAGAAACATCTAACTGTTCTTCTTGTATAAATTGATATACTGGTAATAAATTGATGATAGGAATTCTTGCATGTAGACATACACCATCTCAAATGGAGATCTTCCTATTTCTTTTTTAACTATTATTCTATCATCCCAAAGTGCTAGCTTTAATTTAGTATGCCATGCCCTTTTATTCTTTTCAAGAATTCTTTTTAGTATTTTCAATATACTCTTATTACTAGACTCAGCCTGTCCATTTGCCTGTAGATGATATGGGGATGAATATGATATTTTAATCCCATATTTCTCATAGAAATCTGTCATTTATTCTAATCTAAAACTCATGGCATTATCCATTACTAATTTAGTAGGTACACCAAATCTGGTTATAATATTCTCCATTAGAAATTCAGTGACTATCCTGCTTGTTTCTTTCTTTGTAGGGATGGCCTCAATCCATTTAGTAAAATAATGTGTGGCTACAAGTATCCATCTATGTCCTCCACTAGATTTCTCTTGAAATTCACCAATGAAATCAATCCCCCACATAAAAAAAGGGGCTTCAGTACTTACTGGATTTAACAACAGAGCTCTTGAAAATTATAGCTTGTTTGAGAACCTTTGATAAGAATCACACTTTCTGACATATTCATAAGTATCTTTGAATAAACTGGGCCAATAGTACCTAGCCCTTAAAACCTTGTGGGCAGTAGTTTTGGCAGAAAAATGACCTCCACATTCTCCTGCATGCATTTCACATAAAACCTTTTCAGCTTGGTATTTATCCAGACATAACAGCAATACACTATTCTTATCCTTCCAATATAAGTCTCCTTGAATCAAAGTGTATCTTTGGGTTTTCAATTTCAGATTTCTTTTCTAATTTCCTGTCATATGATCAGGACACTTGGCATTTTTGAGGAAAAACACAATATTAGTATAAAATGGTTGCCTTTCTATGCTTGTAATAGTTTGATCATGTATCTCTATCTGATTTATTTGTACTAAATCCAAGTTTTCTTCTATCATGAGTTTTGCCAGACCCTGACCTCTTATTAACTTTGTAATATGGATCTCAAGGTTAAATTCCTGAATTCTAGTTATCCATTTACATCTCTTACCAGTAACCTCTGACTATGTAAGAATATCTTTCACTGCTAAGTGAGGAACATATGCTTGTATCTGAGCACAGACCAAATATAGCCTAAAAGACTTTACAGCTTTTACCAAAGCATAAGCCTGCTTTTCCATTATCTCATAATTAAGTTCTGTAGCTAATAGAGATTTACTATAAAAAGCTATTGGATGTTCAAATCCTTGTTCATCTTTTTGTAGTAAAATAGTAGCAATTGTATGAAAATATGCAAATAAAATAGAGAAAAGGGCTTAGTATAATCTGGAGATTTTAAAACTGGAGCCTCTTGTACTGCTTTCTTTATTTTCTCAAATGCCTGTTGGGCTTCTTTATTCGAAACAAATTTTGCATCTTTCTTTAGCGACTTTACAATAGGTTTAACAATCTCTACAAATTTTGTTATGAACCTTCTAACAAAATTGATCTTTCCTAAGAAAGATTGTACTCCTTTTAGGTTCTTTGGAGCCATAACTTTATGAATTGCTTCCACTCTCTCAGGGTCTATTCTTACCCCCTCCTTAGACACTATGTGTTCAAGCAACTTTCCCTCTTGTACTGCAAAATGACATTTCTTTGGATTTAGTGAAACACCATATTCTAATGCTTTATTGAAAATCTTACCTAAGTGATCACAGTGATCCTCAGCTCTCTTAGAATATGTAGTTAAATCATCCTAATAAATCACCATAAATAAATCAATGAATTCTTTAAAAGCAACATCCATGGCCCTTTAAAAATTTTCTCCTACATTTATTAGTCCAAATGGCATTCTGATATAAACATAGGTTCCCCATGGAGTGGTAAATGTAGTTTTGTACTATTTTGATTCTTTAACTAAGACCTGGTTATATCCTGAGAAACCATCCATCATAGACAGCAACTAACAACCATTCACCTTGTGTAACATTGCTTCTATATTAGGCAAGAAATAATTATCTTTTAATGAAGCAATATTTAAATTTTTGAAATCCACACACAGTCTGATATCACCACTCTTCTCTCTAACTGGTACCAAATTTTATACCCAAGTTGAGTGTCTAATGGGCTAGATTATCCCAGCATCTTTTAACTTCATCAATTCTTGTTGCATCTTAGAAGCCAACAAGGGGTTAATAGGCCTCTATTTTTTCCTAAATGGTTTCACATCTGACTTTAGTGGGATTTCATGTTGAAAGAGATCCTCTCTATAGGCTTTCAAATCCTTGTATGACCAAGCAAAGACATGTTTATATTTTCTTAACAGTTTGATCAAATTTGTCCTTATATGAGAGTCTAAACCTTTTCCAATATAAACAACTTGAGGACTATTTTCATATCCTAAATTTATTTCCTCCAAATCCTCAACCTTGGCATTGCTTAATTTTGTTGAATCATTTTTTTGACTACTAAACAATGCTTCAAGCTCAACCAAACCCCTAGGAATCTGATTAGAACTTAACTAGACAACCTCATTTCCCAAAATGTAGTCTTTTCCATCATTGCTTTCTAGCAAAGTATTACAATCTATACTCCGGTTATCATAATGGTCTAGACATTGAATAAATCTCAGAATATCTAGGTCATCCTGAAAACTTACCAGTTGTAAATGTTATCCAGAACAACTGGTCTTGTCTTAACTTCCAATATTGACACCCCATGTAAGGTCAAATCATCAATTTTTAGAGAAACATTTGCTAAAAAATCAGCCATTATATTCTTTGACCTTTCTATCCAACTTATATCAAAGGCATCAAACATTTCAATTTGATCCCAAATAGCATACTTATATATTTTTAATGTATCATTTTTTACTGCATATTTGGATCTAACTTGAGCTACCACCAACTCAGAATCACCACAAACTTTTAAACATTTAATCCCATGTTTGATGGCAATTTCAAGTCCTAAAAACAAAGCCTCATATTCTGCAGTATTATTTTTACATTGGAAGGCTAATAGAAATGAATACTTAAAAGTTGTACCTGATGGAGATACCAGTAATACACCTGCCCCTAATCCTTCTTTTGAGCAAGCCCCTTCAAAATACATTTTCCACAATCCATCACCTTGTATAATCAACTCTCTATTCAGAGGATCAACCTCTTCATTCTGATAATAAAGTACACTCTTTTGTATCTTGAAATTTTCCATATCCATATCAATGCAACAATTAATGTTAGTGTCTTCAAATATTTCTATCATGTATGGAGTGTATGCACCCTAAAATGGTCGCCTAGACTTTGGGCCCCATTTATCATTTTATCAATTTATCAATTTCCTGAATCAATGCTTTGGAAAATTTTCAATTCAAATCAATTTCCTTGATCAAATTGTAATTAATTCAATTATTTTAATATTTCCTAAGGTTTGATCATTTTTATCTAATTAAAAGATTTAATCTCTCTTTTAATTAAATAAAATTCCT
>MU224676.1:4805735-4847992 GCA_018584345.1 Thuja plicata | reverse complement strand
TTAAAAGTAGCATATGATAAATCACTTTGTATACTACCTCCCATTGAAGCACTCCACTTTCTTGACAGCAGCATGCCATAATGTGGTGGTATGTCAACCACAAGAACATTCATAGTCATTACTACATCAAGACAAATGGCTAGTTTATAAGGCATAGCCTCAATGGTACCGATCACAGGGACTTCTCTAGAGTCCATAGCTTGACATCTCCCATGAGGAGTATCAACCTGTAGTCCCATTAATCTCATGATTTCAACTGGCATAACAGTATTTGATGCTCCTGAATCAATCATACAATTTTTTAGCATCTTTCCATTAATTATTAGTGAAAGAAAAAATGGGTCAACAACCTTTGGGGAAGAAGTTGTATTTAGGAAAATTTGAGGAATCTCTGATGTTAATACTTCAACTTCCTTCCCCTTTTTGATTAGTTTATTGCCAACATTCTCTAGAATTTGGACTTTTATTATGGGCACACTGTTTAACAATAACATCACATTTTCCTTGTGTTGTTTAATTCTCATCATTTCTAGAAATGGCACCTTTACTGTCATTTGGGATAAACAGTGACCCATGTCCACTGGAGTATATTTCACTTCTGAGGACTTTGATTTATCAATAGTAATGTCACTTTCCTCAATATGTTCATTCAGAGTGGGTTCTTTTAACCTTTTTCTTTCCATCTTAAGAACAGGAGTACCTATTTCTTGCCTTTTTAATTCTCCTTCTTGTACAACATTTGGTTCTAAGGCTTTGGTTATAATTTTGACCTTATGCTTATTTACATTTTCCCCAGGTCCTTCCTTCTTTGTATATATTTTGTGTCCACTTTATTTTCTTTTATAAAGACACTTGATGGCTGACTACCAGTACCACCCACTACTATGTTTCTTAAATGGTAGTTGCTTCTAGCCTTGTTTACTAAATCTGCAGTAATCCTAGCTTTCTCTTCATCTAAAGCTTTTATAATAAGTGGAAAATCCTAATTTTTTTGAGCATAACATCTTATGTGGTCATCAGTATCCTCTGCTTCACTTCAGATAAGATCTGTTGATGATGAATTTCTACCCTTCTTTGTGAACTACAAGAATCATGATTTTCAGTTTCACTTTCCGAATCTATATCATAACATGAATAAGTATTTGTCATACTATGATCACATTGTTCACCCTCATCATTTCCATGTTCTTCACTTACTCTTAAATCTAAGGAAACAATACAAAAATTAGGGTTATGTGGGGCTTCACAAGCTTCACACCAAAGATCATTATTGCAGAAATGGACAGCATTCTTATGTAGAGGGTCCAGAGTTCTGTTATCTATCTTCTCCTTTCTTGGTAGAATAGCAGGCTTCCCAGCCTTAAATTGAGTTCCATAAGGATGGTTTTGCATTCAATTTTGAGGATTATATGTATTATTATAAGAAGGCCTATTGTTCTGAGGAGCTCTATATTCCTTATACTCTGGTTCTTTTAGGTTGCTCCTACTAAACCTTGAGTCATCTCTCCTATTTAATTTACCAAACACTCTTCTGTTCAATTCAATATTCTCTACTATCTTATAAGCATCAGTAAGAGTTCTAGGGTTTTTATCCCTTAGAGAATATCCCATTTTAGAATCAAAGGCATTTCAATAAGTTGCTAAACATACCTCTTCATCCAGCCTTATCTTCTGAAATAGCTTGTGCATAGCTCTTTGAAATATTGTATTAAACTCAGTGACCTCTTCATTGTAATTCTTTTTGATATTGTTGAATTCATTCAACAAAAAGCCTTTATTTGTTTTATCTCCATATTGATCCTTAAATAATTCAATTAACTCATCCATAGAAACAACAGATCCATTAGAAAGGCTCCTAAACCATTCTCTAGCATCTTCTACTAGAGATTGAACAAATAATTTCATTAATACATCTTCATGAGTGATATTTAAATCATCAACAAAATCAATGAACTTTCTTAAATGTTTTTCACATGAAATAACATTGTTACCTACAAACTTTGGGGGATTTTCTCCTATATCACCCACATCTTTAGGGAATGCATTAGGATATCTAGGGATACCAATGAATTTAAACTATTTATACCTTTCAGTATGCAATGGTTTTCTTTTAAAACTATCATTCTCTTTAAAAGTAGTGGCTTTTGCTTTAGAAGCTATTGTATTCTCTATCCCAGCATGAGAATACTTAGAAGACTGCAAAAAATCTATTTTCTTCTCCATCTCAATTGTTTTAGCTTCCATTTGTGCCTTTTCTAACATTTTCTCCATGGTCTCCTTTTCAATTCTTATTTTCTCTAAATCAATATCCAACTTGGACATTTGCTCTGTTAAAGGCTTTTGAAACCTAGGTTCCTGATTTCCATATTCAGTCATTTTTTGCTTACCTTTGTCTTTATGTGAACTAGAAGCCTTATAAGTGAGTGGTATTTCTTGGTCCTTTTGAGACCTCTCTGTAACTTTTATAATTTGATGTCTTGAAGATTTTCTTTTACTCTTATCAAAATCCTTATGCTCATGTTTTTTCTTTCTCATTTCTCTCTCCCTTTTCATTTGTTGAATAAGGGCAAGCTGTTTCATGATAAGTTTTTCCTCATTTGCTAGCTCATTAGAGGGAGCTTCTTCAAAATCTGAACTAGATGTACTTGTTTCTTCTCTTTCACTGGAAGTAGAAGTAACAATAGGCGTTTCTAATACTCTCTCTACTGCTTCTTCATATTCTAAAGTATTCCCATCATGAGAAGGCCAATTGTTGTTCACCTCTCTCATAGTATTACTTTCTTTACCTCTTAGAGGAGTTTCATCAATGCTAACTTGGTTTCTCTTCTTCCTCCAGGATATTTCCATCCTTGAGGATGGTGGGATTCCACCATCTAAAACCTTCTCATGATTATTTTTCATCCTTGACCTAGTATTCATTCTGAGAGATTTTTACTAAATTTGCACTTATCTCAGAGATATTATTTTAGAGTCACCACCCAACAATAGTTAGGAATGAATAAATACTATCAATAGAAAATTTTGATAACTACAACTGGTATGATCTGTAATCACTTAAAGTTCCCCAATAGAGTCACCAATTTGTTAGGGTTTTTTCTTGCAGGGCCTTTAAAAATGCTTGAATACTTAAATAACTCTAAGACTCACAATGCCTTTGATACTCTGAATCAAGCAAGAGAAAACACTAATTGATTAGGTATTTTGATAACACTGGGGATATCTATTATCACCTCCTTCTTTTTTGAGACCCACTTACTCAGGAAAGTCTTACCTATGATTGATTACTGACTTGACAGTATCTTTAGAGTGGATTTTACTTATGTGTTGAATGCTCTGTTCTTATATGGATATATAAATGACAATGCAAATAACTATGATTATTCTGAGAAAGAGCTTAACAATCCAAATCATTATCTTATGATGACAGACAACAACATAATAACAAATTTCATCTTTATTTCCTTTTACAATTCTAATGAATTTAGGAGGAATAACCTATTTGATTTTGTCTTTAAGAAATCAACAAACTCCAACTATAATATCTGTGAATACAATTGATTTTAAACATATACTCTAAAGGTAATTGATTTTGAATAGTATTAGATATTTTGGATGATGATGGATTACCAAACAAGTCCTAGACCAGTGCCTATCCTTGGGCTACAAAGTCAGAATATATAAATCCACAGAAAAACAAATAAAAGTACCGTAAGATGCCTTACAACCTACATAAAACTCAGGTAAAGTGCCTAACAAATTACCCTGTCACTCCAAAAATATTATATCAAATCCTCAATTACTGTTGTACTCTCTAAAACTACTCACAACGTTTAATTCTCCTTTTAGAAGAAACTTGAAAATAATTAGATAGCTACCTTGTAGCCAATATGCTTAAAATGCCTCACAGATTAAACATAAAAGAGTACACTCAATAAGAAAAGAGACAATAACAATATGGAATAAAGTTGCACTGTATTTTATTCATAAATTTCTACTTCAATACATATCAAAGTTAAAAGCTCAAAAAACACAGACTGAAATCTAGAAGTCTGGCTTGCCAATATATTTCATCTCCCTTAAAAATTATTACTTTTGATCTATATATAGGTCTTAAACCATCTTGGAATCCTTAAAAAAAGGATGCAACAAGCTTCGGATGGTTTAAAAAACCTAACCCTAAAAGTACAGAAAAGATAAAAAACAAGAATGTTTAAGCGGTGGGAAGACAAGAATAAGGGATGAAATCTGATCTTCTATTGTCTTCACATGAATTCTGGCACCTTTGTCTGATAGTGTTCAGGATAGTATCTAATATTTGTATTGAGACTAAGTGACCACCATTTCAGGCTAACCTACACTTGTCTTTTATAATTACTAACCTCCCTGTACTCAATGATTAGGCACCAAGTGTTCCTTCCTATTCTTCATCCAGGATTTCTTCTTCTATTTCAACAAGATTCTTTTTCTTTGGTTTTGTCTTCAAATCCCATGATGTCACATCCTCCTCTTTAGGCCAATTGAATCTCTAAATACTCTATAGTTTTCCTTTCTGCCTTTCCCATCTGACATCAGTTATATTTTTTACATCAACTAACAATTTATTAATGTCAGTTTCTGCTTTAAAAGACTCATCTAAAATTTTATTAAAACTTTCCAAATCAATATTAGAATCTGTAATAAATGCCTCTTTACTAGGCAATCTGCTATCAAATTCATTTCTCTAGGCCTCCAAGGCCTTAATCTGATCATCTTCTCCATTTAGTGGAGGAACAAATCTATTGAAACTCGGTCCAAACAGGCTCATCCTTGCCCCTATCTGATTTAATTTACCTTTAAAGAAAGGTAAAGTCACATTTAATTATTTGATCTCATCTTCTACCTCTGTCACAATCTCTGGAAAATCTGGCCTATGTTGATGCAAAGAAGCTAATCTCTCAAATAGTATTATCCTGGGAGACCATGTGAAAAAAGGGCCTAAAACATAAATATACCCTTACTTCACCATGCAAAATGGGTAACTTATTATATGCATTTAGGATTATATCTATTTTATCTTTCAAGATATCAATCCTATGTTGAAGTATATTCCTTAATGCATTTATGGCAATTTCATTATCTTTCTTAGCCATATCATCTTCTTTTACTCTTTCCCCTATTTCCACCTTTTCTTCTATTTTTGGGGGCTTCTCTGAGGGTACATATACCACTTTTGGTTTTTCACACAATTCTTTAGTCAATTCAGCAATTACCTTATCTTGCTGATGAAACTTAATGTGGCACAGTTCTCTATCCTTGACTAGGGCACTAGCCTCCTCTATCAAAACACCACATTTCTCAAACAACTATTTTGTCTTATCTTCATTCAAATGTGCCCAATGTGTCATTATTTGGGAAACCTCCAAATCATTTTTGTTTTGGACTGTCCATACCATTTTTTTTCCCACCATGCTCTCTTGAATATTTAACAACTTAGGCTTCTAGTCCTTAGGACATAGACTCCACATGGAAAATGCTTGGGAATTAGGACTATATCTAAATCCCTTGATCATATCACCCATTTGAATCTCAGTGGTCATCTTTAAATCTGGTTGCTTTTTTTTTTGATTTATTATAAATGTTGAGGCTAAATCCTAGCCTTCAGCAAGCAACATGCAACTTTCCAACACTAATTTTCTGGCTTCCTCAGGAGTGATGTCTTCAGTCTCAGGATCATAAGACTATAAATCTAAGAGAGCCTCATTTTTTACTGCTTTTTCACCAGCTATTTTCAATTTCTCTCTGATCTCTTCCTTCTTTCACCATCTAAGGAAATCTTTAAATTCATCAGTTTTAATGAAATAATCATCTTGCAAGAATTGTTGCTGATGGATCAATATCTCATCTATACATGTTCTGAGAGGCAACTCTATGTTTTCTTCTACTTCTTGCTGTAGTTTCTTTCCCTTTCTGATTTCCTTTCTCAAAATATGATCATATAATCTGTTGCCAGGAAAAAGAGCACTTACTCTGTCCCTTTTTCTCTCTTTTCTTATGTAAGTTTGATCATGAGATGTCTGGCCAAGATCAACATTTTTCCTCTTGGTAGGAAGCTCCTCTATATCATTAGGTTGAGAAACTTTAGTTAAATCTATAATGTGTCCCTATTCCCCTTGTACCTGAATTTCTTCTGCAACATTCTGTTGTGGTTGATCTATATGAGGTGGATTGACATATTCTTCTTCACTGTCACTTTCATATTCAGACTCTAAATATTCAGGTTCTTTTCCCCCCTTATTTACATCTAGAACTCTATCCAATTGTTCACAAAGTGTGTAAAAATGATCCAACATAGCTTTGATTTTATTAAAATATGGCAAATCAGGGTAAAAACCTCCAAATGCTAATCCATTTCTTTTTATCTGTTTCTCTAAATTCAACAACTCATGAATTTTTTCTCTTCTATTTCTCACTTCTTCTTCATCAAGTATATTCCTAGTAGCATCCTCCTCCACACAAAGACCATGCACATATGTATTTGGTATGGTAGGAGTTAGGAGTTTCTTAGCTCCTGCAATAAATCCCTCTAGACCAATATACGTATACAATGTTGCTCCCATGTTGTCTCCCCAATTGTGGTCACCTTCCCACTTATCAAATACTCACATGGTCTTCATAATTGTAACACCTTCACTAGAAGTCTAGTTTTATTGACACCCAAGCTCTGCATCAAAGGGTAGACAATCCAATTCTCAAATCCACTGAAATCACAGTCCTTGGAAGTGAAATTCCATATCTTGATCCAAAATTGGACAGGATTAGGCCGGTCATTAAAAATTCTCTGGGGGTTTAAATTGTTTACATCCATGATGCCATAATTGAAATGCAATAATAGATGTATCAGGATAGAATAGTGTAAAAATTTAGGATCTTTATCCTTCTTCTGTATAGCTACAAACCCTTCATGCATCCTGTCAATGATGTATGGAATGTAGTCATAGCTAGTAGTAGAATGCACATCTTTTAAATCCAAAACCATCATCAAAATCCCAGCATTTATCTTCTCAGCTCCTCCATCCCTACCCAGTACCTTACACAAAGCATATGTAATGTATTTGATATAAAAATGTAAATCTTTGAAACAATAAGGTGCAGTTCCTGGTAAAGGGACAATGTGGTTTCTAACCTCCTTAAGGATATGTTTCTGTAATTGATTTCTAGCTATCCTAGGATGTAACCTATATCTTTCCTCCTGCTTTGTAATATTAATCTGAGTGGACATGGTACTATACAAACCAAAAGCTTGCATAAAAGAATTCCTATTTAGAAGTAACAGTGCAGTACCATTGTTCTTTTTAATTGTCCTTGGAAAGGAGTCATAATGGTTTGCTAGACCTAGAAACAAGTCTACATCTACAAAGACATCAGGAATAATTAGCCTAGCCAAACCACTAGTCCAAGGGTTTGATATTGGTATGGCCTTATCAGCATTCTTATAAAAATAATTATAAAGAGAAAAACCTGTAGAACCTGGTGTATGGGCATCTCTGATATCACAGTATTCATCTGCCAATATGTTGGCATTTTCCCTCTTGTTCTATGTAGACCAAGGTAACAGCTTCAAAAACTCATCAGAGAAGTTCCTTTTTCCCTTAGCATCTTCATCCACCTCATCGCTCTTCCCACTGGTAGATGCCACACTAACTAATTTACTCATTTTGTTCTATTTTCCACTTCCTTTTCACCGATATTGGAACAAATCTTCTCTCAGGACCCCCTACCCTTCTCTGTGCACTGAATATAATTCAAGATCTCTAAAAACTAAATAATCACTCTGAAATTGATAAAAATTGTACTGAATTAACAATTCTTTCTTCTTAGACATAGAAAGCCTAGCAAATTCTCTGCTCTGAAATTGTGGATGTATGATGAATGAAAATAAACCTAAGATCATTTCTTTATGGTAATTTTACAAAGTACTTAACTCATCATTGAAGAATCAATCAATTCAGCCTTCAAGTTTACATGCTGTGGTATTAATTGAATTCCTAGCCATAGCTCATGAATGTGATAGGAAATCAAATTCAAATGAGTACTCAGAAAAACCCTTCTAAAATCCAAACAAAATCATATGTTTTGATATGATTGGCTCTTTATCAGACATCTTAGCTACCCATTTCACATAGTCATTAATCTCTTGTATTTTTATTGGCTGATGAATCTCCATATTTTTATGTCAGCAACGTCCATTTATTATAATTATTACTTTTCACATCTTGCGACCAAGCGACTATGCATTATCTCCTTGTCGTTGATCAAACCTCTTAACTCTCAATTCTTCTGGAGATCTATCGACTGCATGATTTTCTTCACTTTGGCTAAACTGTGGTTGACTCTTGGCAATCATGCAACTAAAGGAATCCAAGTCGCTAGTAGAATAGCCTAACTCTAAGTTTATTTGAAGACCCTACGACTATGGTTACTTTTTCATCTATTAATATTTGATCACTAACTCTCTGAATGCTCTTTTCCCTTTACGAGACCCCGCGACTACCCTTAGTCGCTGAATCGCCAAATAAATTTACTCTTTGATATTTTCTTTGGAGACTTAGCGACAAGGTTCATGAAACTTTATTTTATCATTCAATTTGGAGACTACGCGACTAAAGCTTAATCTCATTGTCATGAGAATATTTTTACTCTGTACAAATTTTATAGAGACTCAGCGTCTACCATTAATCGTATCTTATTCTACATCTGACGAATTCACTACATCACTGAATACATTCTGAAAACCCTAAATCATTTGGAGACCACGCAACCGATGTCTTCTGCTTCATTCATTCTGGACATGTGTCTCACCTTTACCTATTTGTCTCTGAGTCACTAGAAGAATGCTTACCTATCAAGTTTGACCAGCGACTACCCGACAACCATATACTTTAATCTACAGTTTTTGTCGCTAAGTCTCCAAACCTTTTACTTAACTGACCTTTTATCTAGAGACATGGTGACTGAAGCCTTTTAACTTATTACTAAGTGTGTTCTAATCTGGAGACCTCGCGACTGAAGGAATCGCTAAGTCTCTTAATAATTTACTAACTACAGGATACCATGCATGACACCGCGATTTAACCATTTGTCTCCATGTCACCAAATCATGTTTTCTTCATTGGGAACTTTGTGACTGATGCTTTTCGCTAAGTCTCATGACTTATAAGGTATATTCTTTTAATTTTAGAGACATCCCGACCAAACTGAATCGCTAAGTCTCATTATGAAATGGAATATTCATTTAATATTAGGAGACTGGGCAACTAACCTTAAAAATCACATGACCTTTTTATGACTTAAGCTTTAAAAAGTAACTCGTAAATATAAACCAGATTAACACATCTAGGGTTTTTTAACACTTTTGCATATAATGACACCTAAGATAGGGTTTTTTACCATTTGTCTGAATTTTGACCTAATAACATAGAATTTTTTTAGGGACCTCGTAGCTTTGGACACATTTTCAGATTTTGTGCACTTCTCAGTCATGAAGATATCAAAAATTTTAGGGTAAACACCAAAACTGGGAATACAACCAACAGTATGAAAAGGAGATAAGAGAGATTGAAGAAGAAGAAAGAGAGCTTCGAGAATAGGAAGGACTAGTCACAAGGAGACTGACAAATGGATATGGTAAGTACAAAGGAAAATACCTTCCAAATTATTTTGGTGTAAGAAGTTAGGACATTATGCCTCTAGATGTCCAGAGAGATTTTCAAAGCATAAGTCTAATAAGTCTAAAAATAAGAATAAATTATATCATGACTAAAGTTTCTGAAAATATAATGAACAAGGATTAAATTTCATTTACTCAAGGAGAAGGGTCATCTCTACTTTCTCAAAGTATCAAAGAAGACAAATAGACCATTGAAATTAGGAGCTCTCACTTCATGGCTAGTGATCAAGACGAAACTATAAAATTTGAAATGCATAAGATTAGTAATATTAAGAAGGAAGATATCTCCAAAGGTAAGAATTTTTCAAGTCATACTGCTGCAAAAAGTTCTACTAAAAAATATTATGAGTAATGTCCATGATAAGTGTACTATTGAGGAGATCAAGTTTAGTGATATCTCTGCTAGAAATGTCTTTGAATGAAGTAGTGTTGAAGAGGTTAACCTTGAGAACTTTATGAATTGTGCTAATGAAAAAGGGAAAGTCTTAGTCAATCAAGGAAATAAGAAAAAGGACTGGCTAATTGATAGTGGATGCTCACATCATATGATTGGTGACATAAGTAAGTTTTTTAAATATGAAGAATATGATGGATAAATTTTTAGATGGGGTGACTACACTAAAGTAAAAATCACGGGAAGAGGTATTATTCTCCTAGATAAAAGGAATACAATAGGTAATGTACTACATGTTGCTGATTTGAATTACAATCTTCTCAATGTTGACCAATTAGTTGAAGAAGGATACACTTTGCACTTCAGCAATGAAGGATGAAAGATCCTAAATAATTCTAGAAGTGAAGTTGGATCAGGATCAAAGAGAAAGAGAAATGTTTTCCATCTGAACAAAAAAGGAAAAAAATATTAGATCACATAGATTGAACAAAGACAGACTAGATCATGCAAGTGAAGTGGAGGAATCAGTATCAACAAGGTACTGGACCAACAACATCTAAATCGGATGTAGAGGATGTCAAAAGAAAATTTTGATAGAGTTGATGATAAAAAAATAAGAAG
Organism: Thuja plicata; assembly: GCA_018584345.1. NCBI lineage: Eukaryota > Viridiplantae > Streptophyta > Pinopsida > Cupressales > Cupressaceae > Thuja > Thuja plicata. The sequence goes on along the minus strand of MU224676.1, from coordinate 4,837,271 downwards.
AAGCAATGCCCTAATCCCAAGTAAAGCCAATGATTTCAAGGTATGAAGAATTGAATCATTCAAAAGAAAGTTAATTACTTGTTCATTCTAGTAGATTTCAATCTGATGTTTGAAAAGCCAAATTAGATTAAAAAAGTATTAATATATCTTTTGATGTACAAACTTTTGATGAGAATCAGATCAAGAACATTACAAAAGGATTAGTAGATGCAGATACAAAAAAAAAATTAAAAAGGGTAAGATAACTATGATAATTTCAATATTCAAAATCAGAAGGAGCCTGATGTTTGACAACTTAAGGAGAATGGGAGAAAAAGGTTAGTTGAACAAATTTCTATTTCAGAGCATCAGGAAAAAAATAAGAAAATCAGAGTTGATCAAATTCGCTTGATTTTTGAGGTTGAGGCAAGGGAATTATGCAATACTTGTACGAATGATAAATGGGTCAGAGCCATGGAAGAAGAGCTTAGAATTGAAAATGAGTATAAGAAAAAGTTGAAGGTATGTTTAGGAAAGCTTGAAGCACTCATAATTCAAAGAAGGTTGATAGACAATAATGGTATTGTCTTATAAAATATATAATGCTCCAAATCCAATCAAAACAAGCTCAAATTAGAGAAGAATAAAAGGAAGAAGACCAAGAGGAAGAAATTGGAAAAGAAGTCTGAGAATCAAAGGCTCAAAGGTAAGAATCTTATCTGAAATAAGCATAGACACAAAGAGAGGGAATATAGAAAAGGATATCTATGTTTTTATTGCAAAAGGGATGATCATAATCCAAGCATGTGCAATAGTTTGAGTAAGAGGATAGACACCTTTAAAAGGCATACGGTTATATGTTTTGCATGCAAGAAACTTGGTTATATTGCAAGACTATTGGAAAGTGATCTTTTTAGTATGTTATGAATCACTTTTTGGTTATCATTTCTAGAAAAACATCTGGCATATTGATAGATTGGATTGAAGTTAAGTTTTGGTGATTCAGCTATGGAATCAACTAAGTACAAAAGAAGAAATACAGAGTTGTTTTGGGTATCAAAGATCAAGATCAATGAGTTATGACTTGAGATCTTAAAGGAAGATACTATGGGGTATGTATGACCTTAACCTAAGATCTATTTGGTTTTGGTAACGATTATAGAGAATTAGAGAGATTTGAAGACAGGTGACAACAACAGATCAATGAAATAGAGCAGTTGAACAGTAGCGATGATTTGAGGAGTATGTCATGGAATCCTGGCATGCTAAGTTGGATTATGAATTTGGATAATCTATATTATGGTTATGTAAGAGAGCTAACTTTGTATTTTCTCTTTACATTATTAATTATATTTTGTATTGAGAGCCGACTATGTAATATTAATGAAGTGAGCCAACTTGGTAATAAGAAAGATATATATATGAAGACATTTTGTAAAGCAAAGAGTATGATGTGGATGGGAGTATAATAAGAGATATATATGCAAATGGCAGAAGATTGAAAGAGATCATTGAAGAGCTATGATAGGAACTATCTAAGCATTGAAGATGCTTTTTTTGTTCATTACTAAGAACATTTTGTAACAGAAAGTTTTGTTGTAAGAGCTATAAGCTCAGTTGGCCCCTAAAAGGGTCTTGTATACCTGTAACAGGGTTGTTATTCCTTTAACAAGAAAATTTACTATGTAATATTGAGCTCCTAATAGGGATAGGTCTCCTAATAGGGACATTATACTTTAGTGCATGCTTTTGGGTACCATCCCCACCGGGGTTTTCCCTTGGCCAAGGTTTCCTCGATAAAAAATAATGGTGTTATGAGTTTTGTGTTATTTTTTTATGTTCTTTTCATTTTAGAAAGCTTATGGTTTATGTGGAATTGGTTTAAAGTTTATTTTAAGTGTTGTAATACTGATTCACTCCCCTCTCAATATTACTTAATCCTAACAATTGGTATCAGATTTATTGACCCTTGGAGAGAAAATCTAGCAGCTTAAGGGAGATCAAAATGGATTTAGATAATTTACAAGAGAATTTTGAAGTAGCACTTGAAGACCTTGATAAAGAAAAAATAGAAAATGGTGACTTGAGATTCAAACTAAGGAAAGTAGAGGGATTCATTAAGAAACTGAAAGACCAACTTGAACTTTCCAGAAATTAGAGATAGGATCTTGTGGTTCAAATAAAAGAAGATTCAGACAATGAAAATTTAGATCAAATAAAGAAATTCAAAAAAGAGAATGATACTTTGAATCTTGAGAATGAAACAATGGCTAAAGAGATTCAACAGGAAAAATATGCTAAAAACAAGATTGAAGAAACCTTGTGTAATACCCACCTCTTAGTTTACTTTTCAGTTTTGGTGCCGAACTCTTTTAAGCATTTTAATGTATGTGTGGTTTATTTTAGTTGATCTTGAGGATATTTATGTATTGCATTACATTATGTTATGAATCCATTGCTAGTATGTTATATCTTCTGTATACATGTGATTTATGTTATGTATGTGGAGCCTAATCAGACTTAGTTTCTTTCGGTGCAGTTTCCCCACAGACATATCTATTTGGGCCACATGCTCAGGGTCAAGGGGCCAACAATGATTTAATAATATTGTAAAGGGTCGACCATTGATTTTCTATTAGTCAGAGTATTTTTTGCCCTAATTAGGTTAGGTCAAATATGCTTGTGAAAAGGGCTTAGGGTTTTGATATTTCATTGTATGAGGGATTTTCATAGCTTCCTGTGACGGTATTGAGTTGTAGGTTTCAGATTGTAATCATTGGATAATAATAAAGATATTGGACTCACTATTGGTGGATGTATCCCAGGGATTGGGTGAATCACGTTAAATCTCTATATCATTTGTGTTCTCTTCCGTGTTTATATTTGCATTTTTCTACTTATTATTCTAACAATTTATAGTTATTTTATTATTCTTATGTATATGTTAGGGTTTCATTTGGATTATGGTTTTCTAACAATACTGACCCTAGATTTATATGCACATGGATCATTTGTATGTTTTGCATTACTGTTTGATGTGCTTGGTATGGTATGGGACAGAGTCGTAGTTACTTGCTTTGGCAAAATCCACACGATAAACTAGTCTCAACCATTGTTTGCTATGTTATATATGCATGTATGTTCATCTTTGTGATGACAGGTTTGCAGGTATAGGGCTACATCTTCCCTAAATTGGTACGAGGGAGCGTGCCCTATTGCAATATCTCAATGGTAAGAGAGGGGAGATAATAGTCAGACCCAAAACCCTAACCTAAGCCTATTGTCCTAAGTATTGGACGAGTATCAGTTTGACTACCCTACCCTGATTTGTCTAGTTGATGTGAATTCGTGGATCCTATCCTTTTGTGTGTTTGAGTTGATTTTGGTTGTTTTTGGTTGAGTGTTGTGATATTGAGTGACCTATCATGTTAATTGTGAAATTGATTATTGTGGGAAATAATTATTAAATATAGGGTATTTAATTAATTGAAAATTAATTAAATACCTATGTTTAATTGAGAAATTAATTATAGTGCAGTTATTGAATATTGTGATTTAATTAAATATTTAAATTGAAATTTCAATTATATTAGCTTTTATGCTTATTAAATAATTAAAATATTTAATTGCATGTTAATTAGTGTGCTTTAAATATTTAATCTATTCAATATATATATTTTAATTAATTACATGTGTAAAATATTATTGCAATTGGAGTTTGAATTCAAAATGCAACTTGGTTTAATAAGTCAAACTTGTGTTGTGCAAGTAAATAGATATTTTTAATTAATAAATGAGATTTTCTTTCAAACTTTTAGGTTGAGTTAACTAAGTTAACTAAGGTGTCTATTTTGGGGGGATTTGCTTGAAAGGTGGAATTTGATCCCCTTTATGGGAGTTCTCTTCTCATTCTATCATAACAGGTTTTTGGAGAGGAATTTTGAGAGGAGAACTTTTGTATGAGCATTGTTTGGTGTATTCTTGTTTTTTGTGAATTGTTGTGGTTGGAGGCTTGGAGAAATTTAGGAGATTCTTGCTTTGGAGGTTTCATGGTTTCGGATCTACAATTAGATTCAGATTTGGAAGCTTTGGGATTCTCCATCTTCTCGAAGGGATTTTTCATCAAATTTTTGGGTGGATTTGAGGTAGGGTTTGGAAAACCGTTTGTTGATTTCAATTTTTGTAAATTTCTGTCTTCTTGGTGCTTAGCTTGATTTGATTTTCTTAATTAGATCTATTTTGAGTTTCTTATCAATTTGGGTATTTTAGAAACCCTAGATCTATATTTTTTAGGAAAAAAGATAAATTGGCATAGTAGGGTTATAATGTTAAAATTTTGTAAAAAAATCCCTATGGAAGAGCTAGAAAATGGAAAAATCAAAATGTCTATAGTAGAGACTATAGTAGGGAAATAAATAATTAGCTTCACAAATATTTCCTTTGAAAAAATTAAATTGTTTAGAAAAAAACTACTCTCTCGAAATTATAAAGTAAATAAAAATATTCACCAGTTTTAAAAATAAAAAATAAAAAGCCTAGTAAAAGACGAAATAGTGTGAAGAGAAAAAGACAAAAAAATATAAACTCCCTTTTATATTTTACTTCCGTTTTCAGAAATTATTTAGAAACAAAAGAGAAAAAAAATAGATATTAAATAAAACTTGCTTTTTAGTCGAAATGCAATTCTAAAAAAATATTGAAAAAAATTTGGTGAGGGGCGGTGGGCTCCACCCAACCTCACCCCCACACCCGCAGCACAAAAGTCGCTGCAACTGCGGCTGCTGGCAGGCCCGTGTTGTCGTAAGGCAGCACGGCTGCCTAAGCAGCCGGCTGCTATGACAAGCAAGTCGTAGAGAGTAAAGAGAGGGGGGGCGTGTGGGACCCACTCCCCCCAAACAAACTTTTAAAAGTTTGTTTTAAATTTTATTTTATTTTATTTTAAATAAACTTTTTAAAATTAAGTGTTATTTAATGGTTTTTTATTTAATTTAAATATTATAAAATGGTTAAATTTACATTATTTAATTTGCTTTTAACATTTTTTAAATTTAGTTTAATTTAATTTCAAATTAAATTTAATTAAAAAGTATATAATTAGTAATATGTTAATAATTAGTATCTAATCTAGTTTATTTAAATTAATTCTTAAATGTTATTTAGAAATTGATTTATTTAAATTAGTTTTGTTTATATTGTTTTAAAAACTAGTTGAATTAAATTAATTTTCTTATTAATATTTAGAATTTGTCTATTTGAATTGGAACATACTTATATTCAGCAATTAGGTCTACTAGGTAATTAATTTAATTAATTACGTTGGTATTATCTCTGTTTCATTTCCCGGATAGGTGTTAATGGAAAAAAAGTATGTGCTTAAAGGGAAAATTTTTATAATTTTGAAAGCTACTAGGGATGAAATGAAGAGCATATTGTTTTGGGTTAATTGAATTAAATGTTGAACCATAGTCGTTAGATGATTATTGCTTTGCAAATGGAAACTATTTTCTATCCTTGTTAATTATAGATATGTAATGGCTTAATGTCAATTCTGCATGATGTAATGTTGTTTCCATTCCTTAAGAGTTAATTTCTATGCTATGGATATCTAGGTTTTAGAATTCCCTAGAATGTATACAAAGGTTGGGGTGTTTTGCATTTATGTTTATGATGTGGCGTGTGTGCTTTCTGCACTAGCCTAAACTGACCATGTGAACCCTATTGATTATATACTTTCTAAGTTGTGTATTGTGTTCTGTTATGAGATTCTATTGTTTTGGGTATCTGTTGGGAATAGATGACTCTCAGGATGTGAAACCAGAGGTTTTGGGGGTTTTTGTTTCTTTTGTGTTATGTATGCTTCAGTGCATGTTCATGTTTTTATCGATTTGGTCTCGATCTTTTTACCCAACCTAATTTGTGTAACTTGTTCCTGTGTGATCTTGTGAGAGTGATTTGAAATGGTTTTGGTTAATTGAGGACCAACAGTTCTTGTATGTGCAAGGACTAGTTTCAAGAGTTATGTTCTTCTTTTGATATTTTTTATGATTCTCTAAGGTGTATCCCTATATGAGCGAGAATCAGTGATGAGGTTTATGATATACCTTTATGATGTTCTTTTTTGAACCTAGGCTAGGTTACATATTTGTATAGTAGGAGGTGGCTTGCAATAAGTGTTGGAGCTCACAAGTGGCTGCTAGGATCATTTATTGTAAGTAATCGTAACAAGTGATAGCATAATAATTTATTAGGTTGCATTAGTATAATCTAATAAGATTTTAATCTGGTTAGTGAGTTTGTCCATTTGAGAGGTAATTGACGTCGTGTATGGTCACTTGAGTGTCAGGATCCATTGAGGGATTTTTAAGACAAAACTCAAGGGTTAGACATGCATGATGACACCTTCCTATATACAGCTTAGGTTATCCTATGTGTGTCGGTTACCTCTGGTATTTTGTAGATTTCCTTATTTGTGATTCAGAAAGCTTCTAGGATCTTCCTATGCATTTTTTTATGTGGTCTTGTATATGTTTGATGTTGCATTCTTGTTGTATACCCGTGTGAGTGGGCCTGTTACTATCTCCTCGGCATAGTGGGAGTGGACCTTTGGTTCCACATGGTCAGGTGGTAGTGATTCTTATTACCATTGAGATCCAATGTTCGTCTTCATGCTTGGATGATCCTTGTTGCAGTTCTTCTTCTTATTCTTCTTCTGGAGACTTGTTCAGTTTCATGATTTGTTTATCTGTACCATATGTGTATATTGGTTAACATCCATTCAGAGGATGTATTGTATTGATTATGTATTACTGCATACCCTATGAAATTTGCAGTGGACTTTGATTATCGTATGAATACCTTGGGTATCAGATGTATATGTGGTCTTATTATATGAGATGTATATTATTGGATTTAGTTGATGTTTCCTTGTGTTAGTTCTTTATAGTTGTTTTCGTAGATTAGTTTTCTTAAGTAATTCTATGTTAAGGAAACCTCAAGATTTGTAACCTTTGTTGAATTTTACTTATGTGTATGTCATGTTATCTCATGTGTTTCTTCCGCGTTGTTAACATTATTATTTATAAACATTTAAAAAAAATTATCATATTATCTTAGTGTCATGTTTAGGTTAGTTCTCCTGGGTTCCCTGGTGGGGCATTACACCTTGAAAAATACAAATGTTATGATGGAACAAATGAAGAATGAGGCTAACCATTTCAAGAAAAAATATCTAGAATTGGAAAAATATAATCAGATCATAAAAGGTGAACTTGTTGAGACAAAGAAACACATTGAGAAACTTCACATGAGCAGTGACTTGATCAATGAACAAAGAGATAGACAGAAACCTAAAGGAGATATGACTGGTATTGGATTAAATGAATCTGAATGTTCCAAGAATCAAGAAGAGAAACCAGATGCGAAGATTGATGCAAAAAAAATTATTCTTGAAGAACCTAAAGAACAGATCAGACCTTTCAGAGGTAGATGTTTTGGTTGTAACAAGTTTGGACACATGGAAAGAGATTGCAGAGGTAATACTCCTTTAAAAAAAATTTATGGTTATTGTTTTAACTGTAATGCATATGGGAACAAGAAAGCAGAATGTAGGAGACTCAATCAATCTAGATATAGACAAGATAATAGAGGAGAACCTACAGTGAAACCCACATGTTATAAATGTAACAACCTTGGACACATTGCAAAGTATTGTAATTTGCAAGTAAATCAGGATAGAAGACCTCCTATATTCTACAAATGCAATAATCTAGGTCATATAGAAAACTTTAGCAGGTATAATGGAGTAAATAACAGAAGATTCCCACCTCCTATTAACACAAATGAGAATGAAAATGATATTGGTAAAAGTCTTGTGGAATACAAGAGTGATTTTGATAATTTTTTCAAGAAAGCAGAAGATAACAGCAGTGGTAAGATATGGAAAATCAAAGAGACAAGTGAGATATTGGTTCAAGGAGAGACAATAGATGCTACTAGATCTCCGCCTGATGATGACAAAGTAGAATTGACTTGAATGGCCGATCATGGCCTTAGGGGGAGAATTGGATAAATATATTAGAATATATCCAGCCCCTGATTCTCAGGAATGCGCTCTAGCGAGCTTAGGTAAGTTGTGTGCAAACATCATAGAACTTATATCTAAGAGTGCAACATTGGATGATGCATATTCTATGATCATGGGATTTTTAATTGACTGGACAGTATATGATGTTAAGTGTATTGAGTAATGTGAATTTTACACTTAGCAATGAATAAAGGACATCTAAGATTCATATTTCTTTACCATTTGAAGAGTAGCAACCTAAGGAGTTCAGAGAGTGATGGACTATCTGATAGCCATACTGTGTGATTGATCAAAGTGGGAATTCAGAATTTAGCGTGGTTAAGGTATTTACATAATTTACATTTACAAAAGCTATGGATGCACCTTTGATATATGATATTTTAGATCAACCTACATAAGAGTTTAAGAAACATCCTTTTAATTCTTGTGAAGAAGACCCTAAAGGAGCATTTTCCCAGAGACCACATGGTGTCTTGCATGTAGAAAATATTAGGGCATACATTCATTGCAAGTATGACATACTGGGTATTGATGAGATTTCTATTGAAATGGAGTACATGACTGATAATGGAAAATTGAAAGATGATTTCAAACATATAGATGAGTTAAGCATTATGAAAATATTGGACTTATATGAATTCAGTGAAGAGGAATGGTTTAAAATATTGTTGAGCAGAGTTCATGATCAATTTATCTAGATAGGTGAACAACCTGTAAATATTTGTAGTCAATTGATACATGAGATCATTGTATTGGATAATACTGGAATCATCCTTATGGTGGAGAATCACATAAAGAAACAAGTATAAATTCTAACACACTCAAATTGGGATAGGTGAGCTATGACAGTTAATGACATTTATCTACAGGATGTGAGATTGATTGTGATGATACTTGGATACAAATTTTACTACATCATTAGACATAATTCAGTATATGTAGGATTCATTATGATGGCTTACAATATGGTGAAATAAAAAACTAAGTATTACCTATGTGAAGTATTGGAACAATATTTTTTGGAGAATGTTAAGTTGATAAAGAAAGATAAGTCTAAAACCTTCAGATTTGGTTCACTACTAGTCCATATGTACATTCACATTGAGAACAAGTTTCTAGGCATGCACCCTAGATCATGGAGAGAAGGGATACCTACTGGTATTCAGACTTAACAGAGTTACAAAAGACAGAAAAGCACTTGGGTTGATGGAGAACTATTTGGCATGATTAAGATTCTTTAGAGGCAGATGAAAAAGAGATACAGGATTCCTAAATACTTAGTTGAAAAGTACAAGGATACAATATGTTTCATGGTTGAAACTGATTTTGAGGAAGAAATGGTGTTACCCTATGGGTTATGAGGTTAGTTCTGAAGTCTTAACTATGCAGATTGAACATGTTCTGGCATCTGAAGTAGATACATCTGAGGAGATATGGGGCACTTATGAGGAAAAATCAGCTAAAGTAAGAGAATAATAGACAAGAGGTTTGAGGAAAATGAAAGTAGACAACATTATTGATGAATGTGGTATTAAAGTTGGATTGATAAAGAAGAGTTGAAAGAAGTAAAGAAGAAGTTAGCAGAATGTTCTTCTAGATTGGCAAGTACTACTACTGCAGCCCTTCCACCTCCTGAAGTTGTGATGTTGGCTACTCCACCTCCTACATTTATTGATTTAGACACCCCTTCAACACCATAGAAGACCTCACAGGAAATAAAGATTATTCCTCAAGTTAACACTAGATCCACCAAACTGGATTCACCCCCTAAAGAAAAGAGGACTGAGGGAGAAGAGAAGAAATATGAAAGTGATAGATAAGTATGGAAACTAGACTTGAAGATGATTGAGAATAGATCTATTGATCAATGGAAGTTAGTTTCAATAAACAAATACTATGATAGGTATGAGGAATTTGATAAGCTTAAGATTGAAGATATTGTAGTAAATCACTTACTTGTTTTCAAGAAAAATATACTAGAGATAGAGGGAAGTGTACCTGAAGAGTTGTATGGTAGAATGGAAATAAGAAAAAAGCTAGCGCATATTGAAGATGAGACTATTGGGAATAAAGTAATTGACAATATGCTACATGTAGTTTCTATGCAAGAGAGAGATAGAATATTTGGTGAACTGAACCTTTGTTGAGAACCAAGGCAAGATTAGTGAAGATTATGGAAAGAAAGTATGAAGAAGTTACAGAAGAGACTCAGAGAGAATTGGATTAGGTAATAATGAATAATATTCCTAAGAATACTCCACCTCCTAAACCTATAATTCCTACACCCTTAGGAATTGGAGAGAATTCTAAAAAAGTTCAGGTAAAAGTTGAGAAGAGAGAAGATGATATGCAACCATATTTCTATGTTTCTGATGTGCCTATGACTCCTAACACTTTATTTGATCAGAAAAAAATGCAGCATGAGAGGGAAGGAGGAGGAAGAGAGAGAGGGAAGGAAAGGAATTCAAATTTTGAATTCTGATTCTAGAGGGAAGCTGGAAGCTGAAGATTCTACTGTGGGATCTTCAAAGGAAGGAGAAGAGAATGTTGTCAGATCAGTGGAAAAGGTAGGAGAATTAATGGTGCTTATGTCTAGTGGGGAAAATGGGTCAGATATGGGACCAGAGGTGAAAAATTCAAAAAAATTGAAGGAAGGGAGAGATTTATCCCAAGAAAAGTCACATGATACCTCCACGAATTTGGGGAAAGGCAAGTGGGCAGGACTCTTTGGCATAAAACCATCAGGTAAGTCTATCTTCCCCAAAGTGGATATTTTATCAGACCCATTGAAAGGTGAGTTTGGTATTAAGATACCTAATTAGCTAGTTGAACATATGGTTTCTATCATGGCTTCAATCCTGGTAGGAAAATATTTGGGCCCAAGACTGAACATTGATCTTGTTAGGTCTTTTGTGGGAAAAAAATGGAGGCTAAAAGGTCAAGTTGATGTAGCAATGCTGAAAGGTTTCTTCTCCTTTATGTTTTCAAGTGGGGAAGATCTCTCAAAATTTTTGTGTGGGGGAACCTGGATGATGGGTAAATCCTCTCTATCACTACAAAAGTGGACAACGAGTCTAGATTATAATGAAAGTTTTTTCACGACAGCGCCAATCTAGATCCGTCTTCCTGGTATGTCATTGGAATACTAGCATGAAGAAATCTTAATTGCCATTGTTGGCTCTTTTGAGGAACTCCTATCTATTGATCCAATGACTGAAGCTAGAACAAGACAAGTATATGCTAGAATATGTGTTAACATTCAATAGAATGTTGACCTTCCTCGGGTGATATCTCTTAAATTGAAACTGGGGAGATGGATTCAAGAGATAGAATATGAATCGATGCCTTTTGCCTATTTCACTTGTAATAAATCAGGTCATTTGGTGAAACACTACCCTCAGAAAACCCAAAAGGAAAAAAATAAGAATCGGGAGCAAACCAAAGGATAGAGAATGGAGTGGAAAAGAAAAATAGAGGATACGATGGAAACCCTGATCATGCTAGAAGGGAAGGATGATTCCTCCCAGCAGAAGAAAAATGATGAAGGCACCCAAGAAAATGATAAGCCAGCTACCCATGTTTTTCCAACAACAGAAGAAAGAGGGGAAAGCACTAAAACTGCTGAAACAAAACAAAATGATAAAGGAAAAGAAGACAAAGAAAAATTGGAAAAAGGAGAAGAAACGGAGAGGCATCAGGAAGCAGAGAAAGAGATGACAGTAAAGGATAATCACTTCTCAAAAGTAAATTAGAAGAAATCAAATGACCTGATCAGGGAAAGTAAAGCTGACTCTCCAGTGATATTACACCAAAATGAGAAACAGAAGGAGGATGAGGAAGATGTAGATGATAAGTCATGGTCAACTATGGGTTCAAAGAAGGGATCAAATAAGAAAAGCCCTAAATCCCCTAAGGGAAGGAACATTTCCTTTGAACCAAACTTAAGTTCTGGAAAGAAAGCTAAGAGCTCATTTATGGGGAAATTAAATAAGAAGGCAGGAGGCCAAAAACTAGGATTTCTAACCAGACAACAGAAAGCTGATTTTGGAACTCCAAAAGATAAAGGAAGAAAGACAGAAAAATCCCAAAGGGAGGAGAAAGAAAAATAGAACATTGTCGATGGAAAACAACTTACTATCCATTAGGTTTGTACCCCAATCCTTAAATGAAGATTATCTCATGGAATATTCAAGGACTCAATAGTCCTCATAAGAAAGATGTAGTTAGGAATCTAGTTAGAGACTCTAAACCTGATATTCTTTTGATTCAAAAAACTAAAATGAGCAAAGAAAAGATTAAAAATATGAACCTGGTTAAAAATGGCAAATGCATTGGTAGCAGTTCAGAAGGGGCCTTAGGAGGTCTGGCTATCTTCTGGAACCAATATTTTTATGAATATAAGCTCCTTAGAGAAGATAAGAATTTCATTTTTGTTTCTCTTAGGAGTTTAAAGGATAATTTTTCTTGGACCTTAATCAATGTGTATGCCCCAAATACTAAGACTGGAAGAATAAAACTATGGAAGAATCTTCATGAGCAGATGGAAGGAAGAAGAGATAACAATTTCATCCTCATGGGAGACTTCAATACCCCTCTTAAGCAGGAAGATAAAAAAGGTGGTAATCTTGCCCAAGTGGAAAGTAGAGTAGACTTTATGAATTTCATTATCAACGAAGGGCTGATGGATGTTGATCTAGAAGGGGTAAACTACACCTGGTCTAACTACAGGGTGGGAGAGGACATGATACAAGTTAAGTTAGATAGGGCTCTGATAAATCTAGAATGGTATACTAAGTTCTCATGTGCTCTTTCCTCTCTTACAAGAATTGGATCGGATCATTTCCCTATCTCCCTCAATATCTCTCCATTTGTTGGAAAAAGAAATGCTCCTTTTAGATTTGAGAAGATGTGGCTTGACCATCCTAATTTGGAAAATAAAATTAGGGAGTGGTGGAGTATTGAGGTGGAAGGAACTGCAATGTTCAAAGTGGTCAAAAAATTGGCTAATGTTAAAACTAATGTTAAAAGCTGGAACAAGCACATATATGGTGATATCTTAAAAGCAAAAATGAAATCCCAAATGAAACTGAATGAAATCCAGGATGAAATCCAAAGGAATGGGCTAACTGAAACTCTGAGAAGTCAAGAGAATATAGCCCTTGTTGAACTTCATAATATCATAGCTTAAGAAGAAACTTTTTGGAGACAAAGATCTAGATCCCTCTGGCTTAAAGCAGGAGATAAGAATACAATATTTTTTCACCTCACTGCTCTAAACAAAAGGCCATAAATAGAATTCATTCTCTATCTACTAGAAATGGTAAAATATCCAAAGAAGAAGAAATGAGGGAAGAAATGGTGAGCTATTTTGCTTCTTTACTTTCTAAAGGTCAAAGCATAGACATGGTTGAGCAAAGGAATCTTCTAACTTCTATTCCACACATCCTAGACTCTAATGCTAATTCCCTTTTAAGAGCTATTCCTTTGGAGCCTGAAATCAAGAAGGTGGTCCTTTCCTTTGAAGGAGAGAAATCTCCTGGCCTAGATGGGTTTCAGATGTTCTTCTTGCAGCAGTTTTGGGGAATTGTTGGGAAAAATGTCTACTTTGTGGTTAAATAATTCTATGGTATCAAATCTATTCTCAAAGAAATCAACTCAATGTTTATCACTCTCATCCCTAAAAAACATGGAGTGGATATAGTTGATGGTTTTTGACCCATAAGCCTATGCAATTCTCTTTATAAAATCATCTCAAAGGTAATGATGTCAAGAATCATGAGTTTATTGACAAATCTTATATCACCTCAACAGAATGGGTTTGTGCCAGTAGAAAAATTCTTGATTCTATTATGGTAGTGCATGAAAATATTCATTCCCTTCAAGCCTCTAAAAAATGGGGTTTTTTGATGAAATTGCATTTGTCTAAAGCTTATGATAGAGTGGACTGGTCTTTCTTGTCTAAAATTCTTAGTTCCTTTGGATTTGATAATGATGTGATAAGATTGATAATGCAATTGGTCACAATGGTGTCTTCCTTTATGCTGATTAATGGAGGATCCTCCATCTTCTTCCATCCCTCTAGAGGGCTTAGACAAGGTGACCCCATCTCCCCTATTCTCTTTTCTATAATGGTAGAGAGTCTTGGGAGATCCATAGAAAGCATGGTTTTATCTGGTCAGATTTTGGGCCTCCAACCTTCTTTGGCTCAACATAAATACTCTCATGAGCAATTTGTGGATGATACAATAATGATGGGAGAAGCCTCTATTTTGGAAGCCAGGAACATGAAAAAGGCATTGAACAATTACACTAAAGCTTCAAGTCAATCTATTAACTGGAAGAAGAGTTCTTTATTCTTTTGTAATACCCCTGAAGAAAGACAAAGGAAGATCTCCTCTATTTTGGGATGTAAGATAGGGAATCTTCCTTCTACTTATTTGGGTCTCCCCCTATGCCTTAAACCTGATGATGCTTTCTGGAATAGCATTATTGACTGATTTCATAATAAGTTGGCAGGATGGAAAGGTGCTACCCTTAGCCAAGATGGTAAAGTTCAACTCCTGAAATCCACTCTTCAAAATCTTCCAGTCTATGCCCTGAGCTTATTTAAAATACCTCAGAAATTTGCTGACTTGATTGAAAAAATTTAGAAAAGGTTTCTTTGGTTTGGAGTGGAAGAGAAGAAGAGGTTAAGCCTTGTGGCTTGGGAGGTGGTGTGTAAACCCAAGAAATGGGGAGGGCTTGGAATAAGAAGTATCAAAAACACAAATAAGTCTCTGCTAGCAAAACAGTGTTGGAGAATCTTTGAAGAAGAAAAGGAATGGAATTCCACCATCAAGAGAAAGTACCACTTAACTTCTCTGTAGGAAGTGCTAAGGGACCCGTTGGAGATCAATGGATCTTTCATATGGAATAGTATTGAAAAAAGAAAGGATCTGATCAGTAAAGGGGCTAGGTGGAAGCTGGGAAATGGTAAGAAAATAAACTTCTGGATAGATAACTGGCTGAAGGAAGAAGCTCTAAGTGACAAGTAGGAATGGAGGCCTGTGATTGTGGATTGTATTGATATTGTTGGAGAGAAGGTTTATGATTACTGGATCAATGATAAATAGGTAGACCTTAGCTCTTTTGATGATTCTCTCCACTTGGTTAGTAAGTTTCTTTCCCCCTGGTTTATTAGATCTAATAAACAAGACTCATTGATCTAGGGGCCGGAGGCTAATGGAAAATACTTTGTCTCTTCTACTTCTACCCTTCTACACCAAAAGGATAACCACTCTTCTAGCTATAAGGTATGGAACAAAAACCTTATTCCTAAAATTAACATGTTCTTCTGGCTTCTTGTTCAGAATAAAATCCTTACAGTGGATAATCTTTGAAAAAGGGGCCTTAGTATGCCTAATAGATGTATCCTCTACTGTTATGAAGCTCAAAACTATAATCATATAATGATTCATTGTCCCTACTCCTGTAAAGTCTAGAATTCAATGCTTAATTTCATTAACCTAGAGTGGGTCAAACCTCTTAACTTCCAGGACATGGCTAAACAATGGAGTTTCCCCCTTAAGGGTAAGGAAGCCAAAGATCTTTGGAAGCTTATTCTACCCCACTTCACATGGAGAATATGGAAGGAAAGAAATAATAGAATATTTAGAGAAAAAATTTCTCCCTTTCAAACTGTGGCTAATAGTGTTTGTAGAAGTATCCTGGAAAATTTTAAAAATCAGCTCTCAAACGACTCCCCCTACAAGAATTTTCTTTGTATCAGAGAAATTCTTATGAATGTGCAGGTGCAGAAAGATAGAAACCAAAACTTGATGGATAATACCAGATGGAGTGCTCCTCCAATTGGCTAGGTTAAAGGGAATTTTGATGGGGCGACTAAAGGGAATTCGGGGTCTACTGGAGTGGGAGGCCTCATTAGGGATGCGGATAGAAATTGTCTGGGAGCAGTGGCAGCCCCGCTGGGAGTTTAGACAAACCATATGGCCAAAGATATGGCTCCCTTCATGTGGTCATATTGGCCAAAGAGATGGGCTTCTCCAAACTTTGGGTGGAGGGAGATTCTTTGAATATTATTAATTGTATTAAAGGTTCTCATGAAGCCTCGTGGACAATAAGCCATATCATTGAAAAAATAAAATATTTATTGTCCAATTTTGAAGATTACCATATTTCACATGTTTATAGAGAAGGTAATATGACGGTGGATGGTTTGCAAATGTGGGTGTGTACTTTGATGTCATGCAATCATGGCGAGGTGAGGTGGATTTTAAAATGGAGATGGCTAGTCCTATCAGGTATGATAGGATGAATAGTATTGAAGGAGTCATAAATAATCATAAATAATGATGAGGTCATCTTTAATTATTAAAATTAATGTGTGATGTCATTCAAAGGAAATGGGATTAATTAGATTAGTGACAACGCACACTTTCTGGGTGTTAAACTCGAACTGGAACAATCACAATAGTAAAGCTTGCCTGAAACCGGTGCTCAATATTGCTAAGTGTCAACATTTTCAAGAAGCAATGAGAACTATGGGAGGAGGTCTAAAGAGAGAGGAGCTAATTGACTGTACTAAATGGAAAGAGAAGAAGAAGGTTTGGAGAAGGCTGAAAAAAGGAGGCATTTCTTAGTATCGGGAGAAGCTCCATGCCTGGGACATGGAGATAACAAAATAGTTTATAGAGGGTTGGAAGGATGGGAAAGTGCATTTATGGGGGAAATCTTTTACCCTCTCGATGAGGGTTATCTCAGAAATCATAGGATTTCCTTGTGAGGGCATGAAATTCTATAGGGATAATAAGAGGGTTGGAACTCAAGCCTTCAAGATTTTCCCAAAAACTAAAGATGAGGAGGCCCTTCTTAGTAAAGGAATAGGGGATTATGTTGATATCCAAAAGATCAAATCTCATTGGGCCAAAATTCTTACAGTCATGATCGAGAATTTTACTCTGGATGGTAGATACTCTAAAATCTACAATTTGCATTACGTCCTGGCCAACCACTTCAGGCATGGTAAAAATATTTTGTTCCCTTTCTATCTCCT
This sequence comes from Thuja plicata, assembly GCA_018584345.1. NCBI lineage: Eukaryota > Viridiplantae > Streptophyta > Pinopsida > Cupressales > Cupressaceae > Thuja > Thuja plicata. The sequence continues at coordinate 4,820,157 of MU224676.1, read as the reverse complement.
GAGTTCTTTGCATAACAGTGTGATGGAGCATAGAAAGAAATCAAGTAATCTGGTGCTCCATGTGGGGATCATTCTACTTATTTCTAATTATGCCCACAACCTTCCTGAACCTATCCCTAAGAGGGTTAAAGGTAGTGTGAGGCAGGTTAAATAGGAAAGTAAAAAACAGAGTCTGAAAAAAAAAGGGTTAAAACTAAGAAGAGGGATAATCTGGAGAAGACTGGTGATGAAATCCTACAGAACCAAGGAAAAGACAAAGAGGATCAGAATTATGGAGATAGTGATGCTAATAAAGAGAAGATGGATAATGAGAAAGAGGAATAGCTGAGAAAGGACAACTCTCAGATGGAAGAGGAGGAAATGCCCAATACAGACGAGGAGGGCACAGGTGTTGAATACAAAGAAAAGGAAATTGAGGGAGATGGAAAAGAGGGAGATGAAAAAGAGGAGGAGAAGAATGAGGATGAAGGTGAGGAGGGAAATATGATGCACCTAACTTTAAAGGTGGAGAAAAGGAACAGTAAGAAAAGGAGAATGGGCCCAGATGAGTTCGGGTTTGAAAGAGATGACAGAATCCCAAAAATCAAAGTTGACTATGGGGATAACATGGAAGATTGGCTTAGTGAGGAGATGATGATTATGAAGCAACAATTGACTGAGATTCAGGAGGAAATGGAGCCTTTCAAAGCCAAGGTTGAGGAAATGGAGAAAAAGTTGATGATTAAGGTAAATGACAGCAACAGAGAAGAGGAGTTTACAACTAGAGTTAATGAGACTGTTGAAGAAAAGATAAAAGAAATGAAAGAACAAATAAGCCACAATGGGAACATGATATGGGTCATCCTTAAGCACAATAAAAATGGGCTACAAGTGTCGATTCAGAACCTAAAAGTGTTATACGCTTATCTGGAAAGAAGCCTGTTGGAAAACACCACAATTACCATAGAAGATAAGGCTGGGAGCTCAGGCCCTAGTTCTAGAATCCAAAGTGGAATAAAAAGAAAAGTCCCTAAGATCCTAAAAGAGATTTTGGAGCTGAAGGAGTCCATTGAAAAAATGGAAGAGATGTAGAAGGAGGCTAAGGAAGTCTACCAGAAAATGTTGTAATGTTTCTTCTTCTGGTCTGGAAATTTTGTTGGAAATTGTGTGAGCCATTGTGCTAGAAGTTGTGCTAGAAACTGTGCATCCCTTTGGAAAAAAAAAATTTCCTATTTTAGGTCTTTTTAGTCTCTTTGGGTCCTACCTTTTGTTTGAAGTAGGCTTTCTATGTTTGTATGTGCCTTTGATGCCTATCTCTAGTTATTTTTTGTAAAAGGTTTCGGGGTCCTTTCAAAACCTGTTATTACCTTAATCAAAAACACTTCACTTGATCAAAAGGATCCATTTGAAGAAAATATTGACAATACAGTGGCTGAGGATGAAGAATAGAGAGAGGAAGAATAGAAATAAATAGAGCAGAAAGATGAAGAAGAAAAAGTTGAAGTCAAAACTAAAATTGATACATCTTCTATCTTATTGTTGGCAAGTAAAGACAAATCTATTGATTTTGATGTTGATCACATGGATGAGGATGAATTGGTGAGTTTAGCCTTCACCACACTCACTAAAGTAAAAGAGAGATATAAGAAGAAAAGTGACAAGAAAACTAAGTTAATGTCTAGATCAATCGATACTGTAAACAAATTGCTTCCACTACCTATTGTTTTCCAAAGAAAAGATGATGTAGAAAACTTGAAACTAACACTTGATGATTTTTCTAGTCACTATGAAACCCTAGTGAAGATTGTAGAAGGAAAGGCAAAGAAGAGCTACTTGGAGAAGAAGCTGATGGAATTTTTCCAGTCTATTTCATGGGACTTGGGCATTCTGAGATCTGTTATAGTAAAAGCTAAAAGTTGTGTTGCACATGGCAGGATGTTATTCATTTATTGCATAAACCCTATCAGACATGTTAAGAACATTGAAGACATTATTGAGAAGGATAGGGAAACTTTGAATAGTATGACGGATAGTTGTGAGGCCTCCTCACAATCTATGATAGAAATGGATTGATAAGTAACAAGGATTTTGGACAAATTGAATGTATTGGATATAGAGAAAGGGAGATTCATCACAAGGTTTGGTTTGCTGAAGAGTCTCATCACTCCTAAGCTATCAATTCTTGAAATTCACTTATCTAACATGGAGAAGACTACAAAACCATTGACAAACTCTATGCCCACAAATTTGAAAGCAGCAGAAACTTCATCATATGCACTGAATCAACTAATTCATGTTAGTCATCTATTGGTAGAATCATGGAATGCAGAAGTGAAGATCTTGGAAGATTTCTTTCAAGATATTCTAAAAATAGTGATAAAACACTAATTATTTTATTTTTATGCACCTTTTTCATTGTTGTCAAAGGGGGAGAAGGGAGAAGAAAAAATGAGTAAAGGAGTAGAAGGAAAGAGAAGAGAGAGTTTTTGTTTTTGTGTTGGAACACTTCGACATTTTTTTTTGTTAAGTGTTTCCATCAATGCCAAAGGAAGAGATTTTAGGCAATTGATCTTTTTGGTATTTTATGAATCACTTGTTGGTTGTCATTTCTGGAAACACATCTGGAATATTGATCGATTGGATTGAAATCAAGTTTTGGTGATTCAGTTCTGGAATCGACTAAGTACAGAAGTAGTATTATAGATTTGTTTTGGGTATCGAAGATAAAGATCGATGAGTTGTGACTTGAGAGATTAAAGGAAGATACTATGGGGTATTTATGACCTTTACCTAAGATTGATTTGGTTTTGGTAAGGATTACATAGAGTTAGAGATATTTGAAGACAGGCAACAATAGCAGAACAACAAAATAGAGAAGTTGAACAGTAGCGATGATTTGAGGAGTATGTAGTGGACTCCTGGCATGCTAATTTGGATTATGAATTTGGATAATCTATATTTTGGTAATGTAAGAGTGTTGAATTTGTATTTTCTCTTTACATTATTAATTCTATTTGTTAGAATAACTGAGAGGGGGGTGAATCAGTGGCCTCAAAAATTAATCCAAAAATTTATACCACAAATATAAACCTCTAGTTATCTTCAGTCCTACAAGATGTATGCCTTTAAATAATCTTATCAAATAAATACTGCTCGGATTTCACTATTAATCTGTATTCTTAAGCTTTACTGAATAGCAATCTAGTCTTTATCGAAATACAATAAACAACTTAGTGTTTACCTATCAATCCTATTTTAGTAATGTGTAAAGCAAAACATCAAAGAAATGAACCATATACACATTTGACACATGGATTTTTAACGTGGAAACCCTGTTAAGGGAAAAACCACTTGGGATCGGTAACCCAAAAATTTTACTCTTTTGAAGTGAGCTCAGTGAAGAGCCAACCCTGTTAAAGGTTACAAACACACTGTTAAGTGCGACATTGTTAGAGGATTGAAATATAATAGTTTTTCACTTGATATTTGGAATTTCACTATGCTATCTTCATGAGAAAATTTTTGATACTCCTTGGGATGTATCTCAATATATAAAGGATAGGTAAATCCCACTTTGTTAAGATATTTTATGTATCAAGGGTTAAACTAAAATAGTATATGATTTGTTCATATATACAACTTAAACTTGTAGATGTTAAAATCTATTGTAAGCTCATAATACCTTTATGATCAATGTTTCTTTTTTATTCCTTTGCTCCACTTCTTTTTGCTTGATGACATTGTTTCTTCTCTGTTGCTCAGTGTCTGCAGAAATATTTAGCTCTATTCTTCATCTTGTTTGATCAGGACTATATGAAGACTTCTTTTCTTCACTAGTATTCTCTTCAGCATCCTCTATTCTTCTCCCCAAATTCATAATGAATTATCTTGTCTTTGTTATAGACATGATTTCACCATTTCAAATTCCTTTTCTTTCTTGTTCTTAACGTGATCCACAAATCTCACCATTCTTTCTTTAAAGCTTGCTTTAGTTTTATCCCACAAATTTCTCCTTGACAACTAGAACAAAAGAAGCTTTAATCTCTAGCTTTTAAATAGTTGATGAAAATAATGTAATCAATTAGTTAACTCCATGTTTAGCTCTTGCCATCTAATTCTTTTTTCATTTTTGAACTTTGGTTCTTATCGGTGTTTAACTCCATGTTTTCTCGGTCTTGACTTCAGTTGTCCTCGGGCATCTCTGTCCATCAGGCAACACTGTGACTTTCAGTTCTACTAAGGTATCACTTAGGTTCTTCTCAGTAATTCTTTCTTGGGTAACTTTCTCAAGTATCACTTTGACTCTTCTCGGGGTTCTCTATCTGTCAGTGTGCACTATTTGTCAGTGTTTGTTGTCACTTGGTGTACACTAAACTTTTATGCATTACTGATAACATAACCTTTATCTCTTTCATTCTTTGAATTCTTTGACAATATTTATATAACCAATCATATTATATCAAGTTGACATCAATGACAATACAATACATTTAACTATTTTAATGTCTTGCATTAACTTTCTGCATCTCGGTGATCATCAACTTAACATCTTCAAACATTCAATCAATTATTGTTCATCAATCTCTCCCTTTGGCATTGATGGAAACATACTACATTACTCAATACATTATGAAATAAATTAGTTGTAGTTCATCAATCTAACAAAAATTTTGTTCTATAACCAGTACAAATGTCTGACTCTCAATAAGCTCTTCTAGCTTGGATTTGATTCTTGCAGAGTGTTTTCTTCATGCTTCAATCCCTTCATTGGATAGATGTAGCAACTTTGGATCTGTCTCTCCCTTTTTTTTATAATTTCTTCTCTGATATTTTCCCTTTGACTATTCCTCTTCTTGATGGATATCTCTTTTTCCTTTGAGAACAATGTGGATATAATCTCTCCCTTAAGTCATCTCTCCCTTAGGATACTTCTCTCCCTTTGAATGTTCATGATGGATATTTCATATGGATATATAATCTCTCTCCCTTTGACAGAAATGCCAAATTATATCCTTCCCATTTTTTAATATACTCCTTGAATTTCTCTTTCCATCAACAATACAATAGCTCTTGTGTTCGATGCAGATAAGTACCTTTCTATGTACTGATGTATCTTTGCAATCCATCTCTTTTCTTGCATCAACATGAATGATCTTCTGATTATGCATAGGCTGATGTAGCCTCCTAGTCAGCTTAGTGACCAATAGACAAGGGTCAGACCCCTAATCTCTTTCTTATATAATCAAATGTATCTTTAGGCAATGGCTTTGTGAATATGTTTGTTAATTGTTCCTTGGATTGAACATATTCTTGTATCACCTCTTTTTCTTGTACTTGTTCTCTTAAGTAATGATACTTTGTAGCAATATGATTTATCTTAGCATGCATGAATGGGTTCTTGATATGTTTATTACACTGGTATTATCACAATAGATAATCACTGGTTCAAGAATTTTCATATTCATACCTTCCAGTATTTTTTTATCCGTGCAATGCTAGAGAAATTTGAAGCAGAAGTCACATATTTTTCTTCTGTAGTAGATTGTGAGATGCATCCTTGCTTCTTACTTATCCATGTGAAAATTCTATCACCCATAAAGAATTTTCCTCAGGTTGTGCTCTTTCTGTCATTTAATTTTCCATCCCAATCAGCATCTGTATAGACTTGATGCTCAAATTTGCCTTCTTGTTTATACCATAAGCCATAGTCTTCAGTATTCTTTAGATATCTCAGAATTATTTTGACAACAGTCAAGTGTGATTCTTTGGGATTAGCAGAGAATATTGCAACTATTCCAACTGCATGTGCTATATCTGGTCTAGTATGAACAACATACATGATTTTTCCAATCATATATCTATATAGGGTCTGATTTACCTTGATTGACTTGTCTTCCTTTATCAGCTTGCATCTCATTTCCATAGGTGTTCCAACTGGCTTGGAGTCTTCCATATTGAATATCTTGAGAACCTCCTTGATGTATTTGGATTGTGTTATATAGATGTCTGAATCATGTTGAAGAATCTATAGACCAAGAAAGAATTTGATCTCCCCAAACATTGACATATCAAAATACTTTATCATTTCATTAGCAAATTATTTTCATAACATATCATTACCCCTAAATATGATATCATCAACAAATATTTCAGCAATCAAAATGTTATCATCAGTATCTTCTTTTAAGTACAGATTATTGTTTTCACTTGTTCTTACAAATCCAATATTTATGAGATAGGAGTGAAGTCTTTCATACCATGCTCTAGGTGCTTGTTTCAATCCATACAAGGCTTTGTGTAGTATAAAAACCATGTTTCTCTTGTTAGGGTCAACAAACCCTTCTGGTTGTTCAATGTATACCTCTTCTTCTAGTATTTCATTTAGGAATGCAGATTTGACATCCATTTGGTATACCATGAATCCTTTGAATGCAGCATAAGAAAGTAGAATTATGACTCCTTCTAGTCTAGCAATGGGTGAAAAATTTTCTCCATAGTCAATACCTTCTTCTTATGCATACCCTTTTCATACTAACCTTGCTTTGTTCCTTGTGACTTCTCCATTCTCATTCAACTTGTTTCTGAATATTCATTTGGTACCAATAACATTCTTGTCATTTGTTCTAGGTACTAATGTCCATGTTATGTTCTTCTCAATCTATTCTATCTCTTCATTCATAGAACTGACCCATTCTTCATTTTCAAATGCAGTATTAACAGATTTAGGTTCAAAACCACAAATTAAACATCTAGTGTTCAGTGACTTACTTCTTGTTATCATTCCATCCTTCTTGTCTCCTATGATCTGGTTCTATGGATGGTGTCTTCTAAAATACTTGGAAAGTACTAGTTCAGCTCTTTTTTTATCATTTTGATCATCATCTTAACCTTCATTTAGATCTCCATCTCTTGGGACATCATTTTGACCAATTTCCTAAGTTTTGGTGTTTGCAGCCTGATGCTCGGGTGCATTGTTCTGTCACTTGGGAGCGATAAACTATTGCTCGAGAAGAGTTTCAAGTTCTTCACTATATACAAACCTATTTTAGTCTTATGGTTCCTTTCTTCTTTTCTTATCATTTTTATCTGCAAATTAATCTACTCTGATATTTGTACTTTCAATTATTTTGTTAGAGGATTTGTTAAGACATTTATAAGCCTTTCTTTTGGTAGAATGCCCTAAAAATATTCCTTCTTCACCTTTGGAGTCAAGATTTCCATTTCTATCATTTTTTAAAATATAACATTGACTTCCAAAAACTATGAAGTAACTTACATTGGGTGTGTATCCATACCATAGCTCATAAGGTGTCTTATTGGTTTCTTTCTTCAATTGAACTCTGTTCAATGTGTAGACAACAGTATTGACAACTTCCCTCTAGAATGTTTGATTGATGCATTTCTCAATCATCAGTGTTCTTGCACAATCAATAATGGATCTATTCCTTCTTTCAGTGATCCCATTTTGTTGTGGTGTTCTTGGTGCAAAAACCTATCTTTGAATTCCATGCTCATTACAAAAGTTAGTGAATTCATTAGAAATAAATTCTCCTCCTCTATCTGATCTTAAGAATTTCAGTTCCTTACTACTTTTTTTTCTACAGTAGCTTTATCCCATTTAAACATCTTGAATGCTTTTGATTTCTCTTTTAAGAACATAACTGTGATCATTCTAGAATAATCATCAAAAAAGAGAATGAGTTATCTATCACCATAGTAACTCTTTGTTCTCATTGGTCCACATTCAGTATGGACTAATTCTAGAATGGCATTAGATGTGTAGGTTTTTCTCTTGAAACTAGACTTTGTCATTTTACCTTTTTGACAATTCTTACACATGACATGGTCGGGATTTGACATGCTCGGTAAGCCTCTTACTTTCCTTTTATTGCCTATCCTAATCATGTTGTCAAAATTCACATGGAATAACCTTGTATGCCACAACCATTTGTCTTCATTTCTAGCCATTAAACAAGTGGTGTTAATATCATCAAGATAGAATAGGTTACCTTTTTTCTATTCATCATTTCTGATCAACCTTCCTGATTCATTAAATATCTTTGCCTTTTTTTTCTCAAATGCAACTCAGTGACCTATGTTATTCAGTTGTGAAACACTCAATAGATTATAGTTAGTTCATTTTAACCAGTATGCATTTTCACATCTGATTATATCATTCAACATTATGGTTCCTTTACCTTCAACCAGACAAGGTAAGTCATTACCCATTCTTACAGATCCACCATTATAATACTCAAAAGTTTCAAAATTTTCCTTATCTCCAATCATGTGGTGAGTACAACCACATCAATAATATAGACATCATTCTTACTAACCTTAGATATGAGTATAGTCTCAACATACCTTTCCTCTTCCTCTAAATCATCCTTCATGACAAAAAATACCACCTCAATATCTTCATCAAATTTGGTGTCAGTATTCTCAGCTTTGTTCTCGGCCAGGTAACAAGCTTTCTTTCCTTTGTCCTTGTAGTATCATTTGTCTCTTCTATCAGATTGTCAGTTTCTTCGGTAATCTCTGTCATCACCTCTGTCAAACTTCATTTCATATGATTTGTCATTGTTTCTGTCTTCTTTTCTTTTGTTAGGACATCTAGCAGCAAAGTGTCTAATCTCTTTACAATTAAAACATACCAATGGTAATTTACCTTTGTATCTACCTTTGCCTCTCTGTAATCTTCTAGCAATTATTTCTTCAATATCATCAAGTTCTTGGTCATCACTATCACTTTTTCTATCATTTCTCATAGTGTTTTTATGACTTGACTTACTTATTTTCAAACAAGATTTGAATTCAGACTCAATAGATGGTAATATATTATTGTCAAAGTTATTCATCTCAAAGGAAATAAGTCTACCAACCAAACTATCTAGAGTGAAATTTTTATTTTCTACTGCTCTCATTTCTTGCATAGAAAATACTCTAATAGCATAAACAGGCAATAAGGTTCATAGGATTTTAATTACCACTATTTCTTCTTCAAGTACACCTTCACCTCCTCAGATAGCATTGACTACCTCTTTGATTCTATAGCTGTACTGAGTGATATTTTCTCCTTCTTTCATTCTTAGGTCATCAAATTTTCCTCTTAGGCTTTCTGCCTTAGCTCTTAGCACATTTGCATCTCCTCCATGTACTAGCTTCAATTTTTCCCACATTTGCTTTGTAGTGGTGCATGTTTTTACATCTTCAAATTCAACATCAGAGAGTCAAGAACAAAGTTCTATCATCATAGAATTGTGTTCATTCTTTTCTCTTAATTGATCAAGTGTGTGAGCTCCAATAGGCAACACATATTCAGTATCCAAGTATTCAGTAACATCATTTCCAATACTTGATAGGTCAAGTCTTATCCTGATTTGCCATGATGCAAACTTGTCTTAGTTAAACATAGGCACATCCCTTTTTCTCCTCTTGTGATCTTTAGCTTAGGTCATTAAACCTTCCTTTCAAGCACACAAGCTCTGATACCAATTATTAGAATAATTGAGAGGGAGGGGTGAATCAGTGGCCTCAAAAATTAATCCAAAACTTTATACCACAGATATAAACCTCTAGTTATCTTTATTCCTACAAGATGTATGCCTTTAAATAATCTTATCAAATAACTACTGCTTGGAGTTCACTATTAATCCTTATTCTTAAGCTTTACCAAATAGCAGTCTAGCCTTTACCGAAATAAAATAAATAACTTAGTGTTTACCGATCAGTCCTATTTTAGTAATGTGTAAAGCAAAACATCAAAGCAATGAACCATATACACATTTGACACATGCTTTTTTAACATGGAAACCCTGTTAAGGTAAAAACCACTTGGGACTGCTAACCAAAAAAATTCACTCTTCTGAAGTGAGCTCGGTAAAGAGCCAACCCTGTTAAAGGTTACAAACACACTGTTAAGTGTGAACTTGTTAGAGGATTTAAATATAATAGTTTTTCACTTGATATCTGGTATTTCAATATGCTATCTTCATGATAAATTTTTTGATACTCCTTTGGATGTATCTCAATATATAAAGGATAGTTAAATCCCACTCTGATAAGAGATTTTATGTATCAATTGTTAAACTAAAAAAGTATATGATATGTTCATATATACAACTTAAACTTGTAGATGTTTAGATCTATTGTAAGCTCATAATACCTTTTTGATCAATGTTTCTTTTCTGTTCCTTTGCTCCACTTCTTTCTGCTCGGTGATTTTGTTGCTTCTCTATTGCTTAGTGTCCGCATAAATATTTAGCTCTATTCTTCAGCTTGTTTGATCAAGCCTATATGAAGACTTCTTTTCTTCACCATTATTCTCTTTAGCATACTCTATTCTTCTCCCCTAATTAATAATGAATTATCTTGTCTCTCTTATAGACATGATTTCACCATTTCTAAGTCCTTGTCTTTCTTATTCTTGACGTGATCCACAAATATCGCCATTCTTTCTTTAAAGTTTGCTTTAGTTTTATCCCACAAATTTCTCCTTGAAAACTGGAATAAAACTAGCTTTAATCTCTAGCTTTAGCTGGTCAATGAAAACAATGTAATCAATCAGTTAACTCCATGTTTAGCTCCTACCAGCTAAGTCTTTTGTCATTTTTGAACTTCAGTTCTTATCGGTGTTTAAATCCTTATTTTCTCAGTCTTGACTTCAGTTGTCCTCGGGCATCTCTATCCGTCGGGAAACACTGTGACTTTCAGTTCTTCTCAGGTATCACTTAGGTTCTTCTTGGTAATTCTTTCTTGGGTAACTTGCTCAGGTATAACTGTGACTCTTCTCGGGGTTCTTTATCCATCGGTGTGCACTGTCCATTGGTGTTTGTTGTCACTTGGTGTATACTGAACTTTTATGCATTATTGATAACATAACCTTTATCACTTTGGTTCTTTGAAGTCTTTGAAAATATGTATATAACCAATCAGATTATATCAATTTGACATCAATGAAAATACAATACATTTAACTATTTTAATGTCTTACATTAACTTTCTGCATCTTGGTGATCATCAACTTAACATCTTCAAACATTCAATCAGTTATTGTTCATCACTATTTTGTATTGAGATCTGACTATGTAATATTAATGAAGTGAATTGACTTGATAATAAGAAAGATATATAAATATGAAGACTTTTTGTAAAGAAAAGAGTATGAATATATATGTGAATGGTAGAATATTTACAGAGACCACTGAAGAGCTATGACAGGAACTATCTAAGCATTGAAGATGCTTGTTTTGTTCATTACTGAGAACACTTTGTAACAGAAAGTTTTGTTCTAAGAGTTGTAAGCTTAGTTGGCCCCTAACAGGGGGTTGTATACCTTTAACAGGGTTGTTATTCCTTTAAAAAGGAAATGTACATTGTAATATTAGCTCCTAACAGGGCTAGGTCTCCTAACAGGTACATTATACTTTACTGCATGCTTGTGGGTACCATCCCCACCAAGGTTTTCCCTTGGCTAGGATTTCCTTGACAATAAATAATGGTGTATGAGTTCTTTGTTATTTGTTTATGTTCTTTTCATTTCAGAAAGCTTATGGTTTATGTGGAATTGGTTTAAAGTTTATTTTAATTTTTGTAATACTGATTCAACCCCACCCCCTCATTATTACTTAATCCTAACAAATACAATGTGCTTCTAAAAAGAAAGGTAAGAATAGACAAATAATTGTTCTACAAATCAAATACAACTTATCTGATCTTACTATTGAGAATTGAAAATAAAAGAAGGTGAACAAAGATGACACAAAGGGAGAAAACAAGAAATTGAGTAAGAATGGCCAGATCAAGAAGAAATAAGAAGATAGAAGAGATAAACATAAACCAAAGCAAAAGAGAAGGATAAGAAGAAAGAAGAACTAAGAGATTTCAGATATGGCATCTACATCAATCATATCCAAAGGCAAGTCAAAAATACTTTCTCCTCCCTCTCAAAACTAAGATGCAGAAGGATGCATTAGTCCAAAAGAGCCATATGAAAATATCATTATAGTTGGATTGATGTATGGAGGCTACTACTTAGGGGGAGTAGTAAGCATGATGAGGGAGAGTTATCTAATATGAAGGTGAGTAGTTGTAGGAAACTACAAGGAAGTGAATAAATTAGTAAGCTAAGTGTTTGATTAGTGTATGGATGTCTCAGAGGTTTGTATGTGCAAGAAATAAAGATGAGGTGGTAGACACAAAAAAGGAAAAGGAAGCAGACATTGATACGAAAAAGACAATTCTATAAGAATAGTTGATACATCTTTTTCATTGATCTCAAAGGGGGAGAGAAATAGATGTACAATATCTATGAGGTGTGAAGGGAAAGAGAAGCTAATAAGAAATAATATATCAAAGGAGAAGCTAAGAAGGAATCTCATTAGATGAGACATGCAAGTTTATGTATACTTGCACATAAGAAAGAAGTGAGCTAAGATATGTGGTGTGTACTCAAAGAGCAGAAGATGTTGAAGAGAAGAGTATGCAATCACATTCAAACATTTCATGGATGTTCCTAGGGGAAGAAGAATAAGTGTTATTAGAGAGACTTTGAAAGGTAATGAATGATATTTCTAGTAGTACTCTTGATTATCTTTCTAGGAGTAAGACTGTTGGTTTTTAAATATATTACATATTCATCACATCACATGTTGCCATCAATGCCAAAGGGGGAGATTGTTGGCATATTGGAAAAGATGGATGATTGTTGTGTTGGAATTTATGTCAACATAGTAGAAGGATTTTTTAGAGGAAGCAATCAAAATAATTATTTTCTTGATGTTAACTTAACTATTGTAAATTATCCAGTGGAGCAGAATGGTAAAAGTTCTGGTGATAAGTGGATATTGCAGAGAAGAAGTCACTCACATAGAGTAAGCATTTTGAATATGTTTACTATGATCACCCAAGTTATATAAGGTTTAATGATCATTTTTATAGGTAACCAAGTAGCAGAAGCTAACTAGAAAACATGGTGACAAACTGTGTCAATAAAAAGACAAAAAAAAGGTTTGGTGTGCTCAACAGAGTGACAATTTCATGGAGCGAATCTAGGAGTGTATAGGAGACATACTCAAGTGTCTTCAACTCAGAGGGTTTGTACTTTAGAGGTCCACAAGGAATAATCTTATAATCTCAGAGACTTTTTGACAGTATTCCTCAAGTGTGATGGAAATGGGCTGGAAAATCTAATGGAAGTGATGGATTTGACTAATTGAGTGTTTTTCATGATGTTATAGGATGTTCTTGAAGTATGTGCTTGATGATTTGGAAATACACATGGATTCAAAGGATCATATTGGTGGAATTTTTGTTCAATGGCAATATTTTTATTATTGTTCATGTTCTTGGCTGACTTAGTTGGTAAATCACATCGTGAAAGTGCTAAATCATGAAACCTAGGAGATTTATGGTCTTGAGGTGGTGGTTACAGATGGTAACTATGACCTAGAAATTAGAGATGGATTTAAATCATGAAATATGGCATGTTGATTGAAGAAATGGTGAATCAGGTTTTTGTCAACCTAGTTCTTGATATAAAATGATGAATTAGGGCAAATTCAAGGTGTGGATCGTGAATGCAGATGCTAGATGTGGATAGTGAAGGGAGATATTGATTCAGTGGGAATCATAAGTGTTTTAATGAGGGTTTGAATAGAGATCTACATTCTACTACATTGTATTTTTATCAGACATGAGGTAGATGTCACTTACATAGTTCACCAAAACTTATATGGATCATTATAGTGATCAGATTGGAAGGCAGTGAGACTTCCTCAGGGTTGAAGCTTGAGGCTTTTCATTTGATCAGTGAGATCTAGGTAGTGAGCCTAAATGCATGTGAATTCCCTATATATTGTAATAATATTATACTTATAACAAGGTATTCTCTTATTATGGGTAATCAACCCCACCATGGTTTTTCCCCTAATAGGGTTTCAACAATAAAAATCTTATGTCAACTTGTATAGATGTGTTTCTAATTTGTAAATGTGTGAAGGTTTCATACTCTATTTATTTAGATCATATATGGGTACACAAGCTAGAGGTGTTGTATGCTGAATGTGGACCTTTGAATTCAACACAAACACAACATAGTCCTTACATAATCACTTAATTCACAAAGACAAACATGAATTGTTTGCTCTGCAAATATGATTGAAGCGACATGTTGCCTCCTAATTAGGTGTGGATGTTGAACTTTACCCTCAGAATGAGAGCCAAAAACCTGACCAATGCTAACATGGAGGATTTAAGAATGTAAGAAAATGAGAAATGTCATTAATCTAAGAATGATTTGCAGCTATTCTATGGAATTAAAGATGCAATTAAACTTGTAAAGGAAAGTAAATGCTCTTAGTCTAGAATTGAATTGCTTGTAATCTATGAAAACTTGAGAACATCAAATTGAAATGTTAGATATGAGAATGAATATCAAATAAAA
>MU224676.1:4773004-4799897 GCA_018584345.1 Thuja plicata | reverse complement strand
TTCTTTTCCTTAATAGAGGCATCAAAGAGGTATTGTTCATCAAAATCATCAAAGTCTCTTTCAAAATCAGACTCATATGGATCACCATCACAATCTATCCAATACGACCCCCCATTACCAGTAAGCACGAGCGTACCACGAAGATGATGCTTAGGAATATAGGATCATTACATTGTCCATTATCATATTGTCCAGGATAAAAATTGGGATCATCATCACATTGTTCGGGATAAAAGTTGGGATCATCATCACATTGTTTAGGATTAAAATGGGGATTGATATACCCAGATTCACCCATGTTGGAAGAAAGTGGAGAGATGTGAGAATCTTATTCCTCCCTTAATTGTTGGATTTGAGATCCCATAATTCAAACTTGTTTCCATAAATCTTCCATAAGAATCTCATATTTGGTTTTAGACATTGTAAAATTGTCTTGATGCGCTTGCTTAGAAGATTGAAAAGGAGGTATGATGAAACAATCGATTGACTGACAGGTGCTAAAGTGATATCTAAAGTGCTGATTAAGTCCAAGACCAAAGGACAAAGGAGATAATGTCCAACTGAGAGGGAGATAGAAATGACTCTAATCTTGAGTCAAGGTTAACTAACCTGTTCTCACAACCCAGAATAAGGACAGCGTAGACAAAGACTGATAAGATCGAAAAAGATAATGGGTCACTTGGACTAGCACAGCAAGGTCATATTTTGAGACAACAATGAGTCAGACTGTCAACAGATTGCAATACAAGGTAGACTAGTAACAATGTTGATGAGAACACAGATTTTGTGAAAAGTCGGATAGAACCTTCGCAACAGAATAGTAGTTTGGACAGCAAGTTGATAGATTGCAGAATCTTGATAGCAAGTGCAGAAACTTGGACAAGATTTTGACAGTTAACACTGAGAAGTGCAGATTTGGAATCGTTGATCATTTTGATGTTCAATTTGAATGTTTGAGATGTTTGTTTGTTTTTATGCTTCACCCACGCAAGACACATCAAGCAGAATGTTCATAGTACCAGAACAGACACATCACAATCCTAGGATAGCTAGGATAGTATCTATTGAATCCCCACTTGAACCGAAGTTCAGCTACGCTTACTCATAGCGGACAACTTAGAAGCTTGGAGGCACGGGCTCCTCCTTACATGTGCACTCACTTCTCAGGCACACCAAGCTTTGAACCCCAAAGGAATTGCTTCCAAAAGGGTTGTCGTCTCTACTAAGAGCCGTAAAAGTGTGGGGCATCTTAGTCAGTCTCTGACCTTCCGCGCCAACAGATAGAGGGTTTTTGGATACTAGAACACAGTTTTTAGTAAGGGAATCTGTTCAGGTGGTTATACTTGTGGCAGATTAGCTCTGTTATGGAGGCCTCCCAGCCTACAGAAGTTACGTTCTGTAGGTTTTAACGCACCACAATGGTACTGAGGGAGATCTTCTTCTCGGTATAACGCAATCAACACCTGTTCACTGTGACATTAATCACAATGACATTTTTTATATACCGGTTTGGAAGGGCTTGGCTTTATCCTGTTACCGGTTGGGCAATCCACTCTCATCGGCTCTATTAAAGAACTCGGGAGGTAGCCACGCTAAAGGATTTGTATGGATTTCTCTTTCACCCAAGATCTGCAAAGGCAAGGGGAGAGGATACGTCCATGAAATTCCTTGGGTTTACAAAACTAGAAGACACTTCAAGCAAAATAAGAAAATGACAATAATGTTTCTAGATTTTTGATCATCCCAAAAGGGTGAGAACATAGTTTCCTAACATTATTGTCATTCCTACAACATCAAACAAATGTTCATTTTAAGAAGCCTTG
Source organism: Thuja plicata (assembly GCA_018584345.1). Taxonomy (NCBI): domain Eukaryota; kingdom Viridiplantae; phylum Streptophyta; class Pinopsida; order Cupressales; family Cupressaceae; genus Thuja; species Thuja plicata. Next base: position 4,798,074 of record MU224676.1, on the reverse strand, counting down.
CATGTGGGTTCCTATTTTAAAAAATCAAAAACAAGATGCAAGCACAATATTTTGCGTTCTATCGATCAAAGGCAACCTGTAAGAAATATCATTAGTAGTTTGTGTTTTAGTTTTCGTGTATAGCGTCCTGCAAACCATTGTTAGGTTGTATGCAAAAGATAAGCACATGAACATCAAAGCCAAAGATTAGTCCATATTACCAAAATTATAAAATCACAAAATAGATCACATATTCAGATAGTAGACAGAAAATCATGCACTTTCAAAAAAAATTGCACTGAAAATGGTGATCGTATGAGCCTATACGGAGCTCCAGAAGTTGCAAAAATAAGGATTATGCAAGTATAGTCATGAAACATAGTGATTTTTGATAAATCCAGAAAGAAAAATCAAAAACTAATCACACCACAGTGATCATTGCGAAATTCTACCTAGAATCAAAAAAAATTGCTCAGAAAAAGGAGTTGAAATGAGAAATTTATGCGCGTTTGAAGGTAGGCCTGTCAGCAAGCCTCGCGTGAGGAAATGCTAGGCGCTGCGCGAGGAAATGCTAAGCCTCACACAAGGAAATGCTAATCTCACATGAGGAAATGCAGAATCTCAGGCGAGGAAATGCAAATCTCGCGCGAGTATGTGAGAAATCTCGCGCGAGACTCCACTGTAGAGCCGTACAGCCTGCCCAGACAGAAATTTGATGCTACAGATTCAATTTTTAGACAAATATAGGTGTATTTGTACTCGTTTTAAACCAAAGTGACATTCTAGACACAATGGCAGAGTCAAATTTGACTCAAAGTGAATGTGAAAAAAGACATAAGACAAAATTGATAGTAAATATGCAATATGAGGCCAGGAATTGAATACTCCTGCCCCACGGTGGGTGCCAAAATGTTGTATGCTGAATGTGGACCTCTGAATTCAATACAAACACAACATAGTCCTTACACAATCACTTAATTCACAAAGACAAACATGAATTGTTTGCTCTGCAAATACGATTGAAGCGACCTGTTGCCTCCTAATTAGGTGTGGATGTTGAACTTTACCCTCAGAACGAGAGCCAACAACCTGACCATTGCTAACATGGAGGATTTAAGAATGTAAGAAAATGAGAAATTTCATTAATCTAAGAATGATTTGTAGCTATTCTATGAAAGTAAAGATGCAATTAAACTTGTAAAGGAAAGTAAATGCTCTTAGTCTAGAATTGAATTGCTTGTAATCTATGAAAACTTGAGAACATCAAATTGAAATGTTAGATATGAGAATGAATATCAAATAAAATAATATATCATTGATTCCAATTGAAATATTAGCCTAATTATGCAAATGAGCTTAAAAACATGAAATCAAAGTAAATTGCCTATAGTATTGATGCTCTCCAAAAAGTCTTTTCTAATAAAGAAAAAGAGGTCCAATTTATAGAAAACTATGAAAAGAGGATGAAGAGTTTCTTGAAAAGAAACAGTTGTCTCTTCATTCTCCATTTGAGACAAATAAGCAAAGATTATTTAAATAAAAGAATGAATTATCGCCACATAAGTGTCCTTTCACATGGAATTATGAAATTCCTTTTTGAGGATAATTCACCCAATAATTAAATAATCTTTCAACTCCTTTTATGTATATTAGCCAAAGGGGGTGGAATTGATTTAATTAAAATCACTTAGGACTTTAGATTTAAATCAATTAATCATAGGGATTTTAGCTAATAATCATTTGAGAAATAAGGAATTAAATGTAATGTCAGATTTATGCAAATTTGGGTTTTCTGCATTTGAAACTCAGTCAATTAAAGTCAATTGGGAGAAGAATTTACCTAGTACAATAGGACTTCGAAGATAAGAAAATGCACCAAAATTGATTGGATTATTAGCTGCCAATTTTGGGGTGTTACAAGAGGGTCTTGAGATTTAATGGTTTGAGGTTTATGCTCTTGGTAACAACTAATTCACCCCCCCTCTCTTAGTTGTTCATTGCCATAATATTAACACTTAATCAGTAAAATGTTTTGTGGAAGTTTGAGGCATGATTTTCAGTCATTTTACATGCTTGAGGTTGATGATAAGGGTCTTTGATATATTTTGGAAGTCAAACATGAATTTGAGTTGTCATTTTTTTCTCATGAAATTGGATTTAGAAAGTAAAGTTGATTTGACCTTGTTTATTGTTAAGGTTGATGAATTGTGTATATTTAGGGAAAATTCTTGTGTTGTAGAAGTCTGTGACAACTTGGAGAGAAAGTGTGACAAGTTTTTTGAGGGTTGAATCACTCGTCTATAGGAGGAAAAGAGGATTTTCATAGAGATCTAAATTGTACTTCATTGGAACTCACCTAAGAATAGGGTAGATGCCATTATATGGTTCAAAAACTTTAGATTGATCATTTTTGTGATCATGTAAGGTACTGAGCCTTCATCAAGGTTGTATCCCTTTTTTATTTGAGAAGTGAGCTCTAAGAAGTGTGCATGAATGCATATGCATTCTCATTTGTAATATCCGTTATACTTATAACAAGGTATAGTTCATATTTTGGGTCTCAACCCCACTGTCAAGTATTTTGGATGTGTTTCTAATCTATGCATGCATGTTTAATTATTCAAATTATAAATAAGGAGATGTAAGTTTGAGTTTTTGAGACAAAAGATTCACCCCCCCTCTGAGTTTTCTATGACCATAGTTCTAACAAGGAAAATAGGTAGGCGTCCAAATAGTAGCAATATTAAAAAGGAATTGATGTGGGCATCCAATCCACATTATTCTCTTCTATTAGCCCTAGAAAGAACAATAAAACTTCTTTTATCCCTCCTTTGACTAGAGGAAGAGGGGAAGAAATATTTCCTCATAAGGAGAATGAGGGTTATTTCTTAGAACGTTAGGAACTTAAATGGCCCTAACAAGACGTTTAATCAGGTACTAAAAAATTAAACTTCTTAAAAACTAAAATAAAATAATGGACCATTAATAATTTCAATAAAAATTCTATTTGGAAAATAAATTATTTGATTTAAATAATCATATTATTGATCACGATATGGATCAACACTCTTTTATGCTTGAAAAATCTGTAAGAAAATCTCTTGATGAGGTATTGTTGAGAGAAGATATTTATTGGAATCATAAGTCACATGAGGTGTAGCTTAGGGATGGTGATAGAAACACCATAATTTTTCATGCATCTACTAAAGTTAGGAGGTTAAAAAATAGAATTGTAAATATTGAAAGCAACTTTGAGCTTCCAGTTGAGGAAATTTCAAAACAAGAAATATCCTTTTATAAACAAATTTTAATTGTTGAACCTTTAGATACTAAGGATGATATTATTCACTCTATTCCTACATGTGTTTATGATCTTGATAAATCTATGCTTCTCTTTTCTTTTACCATGGGGGAATTAAAATAGGTACTTTTCTCAATGGCGTCGAATAAGGCACCTTGCCCAGATGGATGCACAATTTTGATTTACCAAAAATTCTAGGATTTTTTAGGGGAAGATATATTAATAGCCCTTGAGGAAGCAAGGAGAAATAAGACCATGTTAAAAGAGCTTTAAAATACTTGCATCACAGTTATACCTAAAGTTGATAATCTGAGGACCTTTTCTGATTTTAGGCCTATATCTTTATGTAATACTTTGTACAAAATTCTCACTAAAATATTTTTTGTCAGAATAGTTAAGATTATCCCCAAAATCATTTCCAAGGAACAAGGAGGATTTTTTATTGGTAGGGAAACATTTGATGGTGCTATTCTTGCTCATGGAATCTTACATTCAATATCCTCAGAAAAGAAATCTTCTATGACTCTAAAATTGGATATGATGAAATCATGTGATAGGGTTAATTAAAAAAAAAAAAATTAGTATTAGAAAAGTTTAGTTTTTCTAAAGGTTGGATCAAATGGATTGGTGCTTGTATTATGACTCCGATATTTTTTATTTTAATTAATGGGTCTGTGTGTGGTTTCTTTCAAGCTTCTAGGGGGATTAAAAAAGGAGATCCCCTATCCCCTTTTCTTTTTATCATTATGGTTGAAGGATTTAGTCAAGCCATTAAGAAAGAAAATTTGTTGTCCAAATGGGAAGGGGTTAAGATTGAAAATTTGAATGAAAGAGCTATGTTGAACCTATGATTTGTGGCTCTCGTCAATCATCAAGGGGAAGTTCAAGAAGTGTTGGAAGAGGTGGGATGGGGTGCACCCTGTAACACAACCTTCAGGATTTTAGAAGTCAGCTCTTCATGGTTGATGATTGGAGAAAAGGGAACAGAACCACCTTCAATCAAATATCCTAAGCTAAGGGGAGGCGAAGCCCCAAATCAAATATTTTTTGGATGGGATAGGAATTTTTCAGGATATATTTTTAGAGATTTCACCTTATCTAGATAGAGATTTGTGTCATCACTCACTCATGACACATTGCACCACATTCCCTTCATTGTTGGAAAGAGAATGAGAAGCCAAATTCCTAGACATAGGGCTCACACATTAATTTCCTATCGCATGAGGCATCTGTAAGGATCCAAATTAAGACACATTTTTCCTAAAGATAGTGTGATTCTTCTCAAGAATTGATACAGTGTTCAACACCATGCCAAGGTAGATAGAAATAGTCTGAATAAGGTTTGAAAGAGAAGACCCCACTTCCTAAAAAATCATCTTCTTGAAGAGAATACTACAAACAACATAAACACAGTGGAACAAACCTATGAGAGTTCAACACATGACACATTAACTAAAAAAAGGAAAAGTCACCAAGTACACAAGCCCCATGATTTATTAAGAATAAAGATGACAATGCGAGAGAGAATTCCCTAGAAATAATATGTTACACTATACACTCTTGAACTACAAGCCCTAGGTCTTGTTCTCATAAAAGTAGAACACTGCAAATAGTACAGTATACTTCTTCACCTATTGAACCAAAGTCCAATATTTCCAACCTCTTTCAAAATAAAAATCATTAGGGTTTTATAGAACAATCCTCAGTCAACATGGTCTTAGAATGATTATAGTTTGTTACAATCAATCGGCATGCTGAAGAATCCAATATGGATTGCTCAAATTCTTGAGCTGCAGAAAAATGCTTGAATTTGATTGGTTTAATGCAGTGTGAGTGTCAGTCAGTTCAACCATAAAACATCATGGAAAATTAATCAGAATTTTCATTATGCATGCATTGATTCAAGCATTGTAAAGTAAATAGTTTTCTAGAAAATTTGTTAGTCATGGAATTCTACCTAGAAAATAATATTTCTTAGGATGTTTTGGTTGACCCTATTGAAGAAAGGGTGTCCAAGAGGACACATGGCATCTGGTCAAAACTTGAGGGTAGTACATTCTTCACATATTGGTTAGGAACTCTGACAGGTTGACATGTTTCATCTGGTGTTGAGGTTATGGAATTTTTGACCTCTCTTACACAAAAAAACACTGAAGGTAACACATGAAGCATGGAAGTGGTGTAGGAGTCTATATTTTGGTGACCTTCAGGGGATCTCACCCTGTCAAGAATGAACCATAGAATCTCTGGTTATGTAGGGCTAGAACCTTATCTATTGGGTTGGAGGTTAACTCATCTTAGATTTCTCAGATCATTTATCTCCATGAGTTGTTTGAACAAGCTTCCAAGGTGATGAATCTTGAATGCAAAATAAAATATCAGGAGTTTTCTTAAAAGGAAAGCTAAGACATTTAACAATGGTAGATCAAACCAGAGGACTCAAAGTTTGATGCTTACTGTAAGAGGGAAACTCCTCGACAAAAATACAAGATAAAATCTCAAGGAATGTTAGCCAAGTGATGCCAGAATAATATTTCTAAAAAAAAGAGCTAGGATAGCTAACCAATGTCTATAAAGGAAAAGGGAACACCAAGAACCCAAAAAAAGTCACCACATTTAATACAAACTTCTTAATGAAACTTTAAATTTGATATCTTGCAAAAGGGACAACATTTATACAAGCATTGAGATTAACCTGACAAAACATGAAAGAAGACCACCCAGGGATTTGTATGTGTGCAACAAGGTTAATCCTTCACTTTCCTTAGAAGATGAAATTGTTTCTACATTCCCACTAGACTACATAGGTGAGATATTTGTTAGGATTAGGTAATAATGAGAGGGGGGTGAATCAGTATTATAGCACTTTGAATTCAAACTTAATAATTTCCAACTTAGCCATGCAATTGCTAAACTGAAAATAACATACACATAAATTAAATAACTCATAATACCATGATTTGTTCATGAGGAAACCCTAGCCAAGGGAAAACCCTAGTGGGGATGATACCCAAAAATAATGCACTAAGAGTATAGCATCCCTATTAGGAGACCTAGCCCTATTAGGATTTGAATATTACATTTAGCACATATCCATGTTAAAGGATAAAAACCTTGTTAGGGGCATAATAAGGAGCTCACTGCTCTTACAATCAAAAAATGTCTTTACAAAAAGATTTCTCAAGTAATTAACTGAACAAGCATCATTAATGCTTAGATAGTTCCAATTATAGCTCATAGTATCCTTTATCTAATTCTGACATCACCATGCATCTGCGCATTTTATCTAGATCTTCGCATCTCAAAACATCTTCATATATACTCGATATCATAATCATTCGGCTCACAAATATCTCACAAAATGTGACCATTACTTTATAAAATAATTAACACATAGTCGGTAATCGTACATTAATAAAAATATGGTAGAACCCAATCCAAATCCAAATTACCACTTCTGGATTCCACATTATACTCCCTTAATCATCGCGACCATGCAACTGCATGTTACACTGCTTCCAGAACTTAGTCATTTTGTAAAATTGAATATCCAAAACTAGATTCTACATCAAGTGACCATGCCAATAGGTAGTGTTTCCATAAATGATAACCTTTATGCAATGCTAATTAGGCCACTTGCCAACAATCTCCCCCTTTGGCATTGATGGAAACACTTAGTGAATAATGACTAAGTGATCAATACCAAACTATTAACTTACTGTGTGCATATTTTTCATACAAATTACTCCCTCTTTGACATCAATGGAAAAGGTGTAACTATATACATACCAAAATTGTAGGACTGGTTCACCAAAAATTCATACCATGTGAAGTTGACGCAAGGAGGGTTAATAGAAGGGGCCAAGGGCTCTCCCAACTACCAAACAAGCTTGCCAACACAATGTGGAAGCAACAACAATAGAGTGAGAGATGAAATAGTAGAGATCCTTTTCTTTAATTGATCAAACTCATTACATGTTAGGCTATAAGGCCTTCCTGGTTTGGGCCATAGACATTTAATGAATTACAAATTGATTTTCATACATGCAAGGTTACAGACCTGCCTTACAATATCTCAACAGATAATCTTCTATTACAATCTGATATCAAATTCCTACTACTGAACTACCTTAAAACTAATAACATAGAAACAAATATATACAAGAGTCCACCAAGAGAGGTCAGTGCTCAAATCCATAAATGAGGCCTAGATTTAGGTCCACACAAATCTCAATGAGAGACCCCAAATCAATTAAGCCACAAAAAATAACTAAAGAAGTTGGCCACCATATCCAACTCCAAAATAAGCAACTCGAGCAAAGGATTACCAAGCAATAGAGTGACTCAGGAAAAGAACACCTTGAGAAATAGGAAACAAACACGAGTGTCAGAAGAGAAACTTGAGAAACAAGAAAACAAACAAGCATGCCTGAGCGACAAAACCCAAGCAACAAAAACCAACTTGAAACAAGCATAACCGAGTGACAGACCTGAGCAATAGGGTATTTCTCAAGCAACCTCCAAAAAAACTAAAGAACAAAACAAACATTTTTTGGGTTGAGAAGGATTTCCAAGGACCAAGACGCTCTTGCATCAGACACCTGGGGTACAAGATATGATTCCCTAATTCTTGTATTAGGTCCAACCTGAAATGAAATTAACTTAGATTGAGAAATCCAAGATTATTTTGCAATCAGCCTGTTCTTCCACTTTACTAGATACTCCATGTATTCCTTTCCTCTTGTACTTCTGCCAATTCTCTATTTCAAAATCTATTCAGATTCCTCTATCTACTTCTTAGGATAATCACTTGGTATTGTCACTTCTTCATCAGGTTCATGATATTCATACAAGTCTAAAATATTGAATATAGGTGATATATCCATTTCATCAAGTAATTCAACTTTATAAGAATTTCCACTGTCACATCTTCTCAGTATTTTGCAAGGACCAATTTTATTCATCTTCAATTTACCTTATTTCTAACAAGAAGTCTTCCTTTCTTCAAATGAACCATTACTACATCACCAACTTCAAATTTTTTAAGTCTTCTTGATCTATTTGTGCTATCCTTGTACTTCTGATTACTTTTCTCCAGCTTATGTTTTACATATTCATGCAATTTCTTCATGAACTTATAAAATTCCTCTAGTTCTGCACTTCTTTTCTCTTCCCCAACAATATCTCTCAAATCTGATATACCTCTCGGTTGTGTGCCATGAAAAATTTCAAAAGGTGTCTTTCCAGTACTTCTATTTACTGAACTGTTGTATGAAAACTCTACTTGTGCCAACATCAAACCCCAATTACTTGGTGTGTCTCCAATGAAGCATCTCAACAAGTTACCCAAACTTCAGTTTACAAACTTTGTTTGTCCATCAGTCTGTGGATGAAATGTAGAACTAAAATTCAACTCAGTATCCAACTTCTTCCAAAGTGTTCTCCAAAAATAACTTACAAATTTATTGTCTCGGTGAGAGATGATACCCCTTTGGTAATCCATGCAATCTGACAATCTCCTTAAGGAAAAGGTCTGCTATATGTATTGTATCTAATGTTTTCTTATGTGGTATTAAATGTGTCATCTTAGAAAATCTATCCACAACAATAAATATGGAATCATTACCTCATGTTGTCCTAGGTAAGCCAAGAACAATATCCATGCTGATATCACTCCAAGGTTTCTAAGGAAAGTAATTGGTGTATACAAACCAGTATTTTGACTCACTCCTTTTGAAACTTGACAAAAATCCACAAATTTTTGAACATCCTTATACAATAGAGGCCAAAAATACCTTTCCTTTAGCAAACTCAATGTTTTATCAATACCAAAATGTCCAGCCAATCCACTACTATGTTTCTCCTTAATCAAATTAGTTCTCATTGATCCTCTTGGTATACACAACTAAATACCTTTGAACAACATATCTTCCTAAATGAAATGATCTTCATACTTATTTGATTGATCTGAATTAGGTTCTCTGCTTACTCTCCACTACTCAGAAAAATTAGGATCACTTTCATACAAACTCTTCATGTCATCAAAACCAAGAACTTAAATTCTCATTTCAGTCAACAAAGATATTCTTCTATTCAATGCATCAACAACTTGGTTATATGCTCCACTCTTATGCTTAGTCACAAATGTGAAACTTTGAAAATACTCTACCCATTTCATATGTCTCTGATTTAGTTTACTCTAACTAGCCAAATACTGTAAAGCCTTATGATCTGTAAACAACAAAAATTCATTTGGCATCAAATAGTGTCTCCATTTCTTCATAGCTTGAACAATAGCATAGAACTCTTGATCATGGACAAAATATTTCCTCTTAGCATCATTCAACTTTTCACTAAAGAAAGAAACAAGTTTACCTTCTTGAGTCAACACAACTCCAATTGGACTTCCACTTGCATCACATTCAACTTGAAATACCTTATTGAAATCAGATAATGCTAACACAGGTAATTCAGCAGCCTTCAACTTCAAAGATTCAAAACTCTTATCAGTTTCATGTGTCCATTTGAATTCTCTTTTTTCTCCTCTCATTGTCTCAATTATGGCATTACAAATAGAACTAAAATTTTTGATAAACTTCCTGTAAAAACTTGCCAATCCATGAAATCATCTTACCTCACTGACATTCTCAGGTGTAGGCCAACTAAGTATAGTTTCACCCTTCTTAGGATCCATCTTCAAACCATCAGCTAAAATCACAAAACCCAAATACACAAGTTCTTCTTTCATGAAGGAACATTTCTTCAGATTTATCAGCAACTTTTCCTCTTTCAGCCTCTGCAACACTTGTCTTATATGCATCAAATGTTCTTCTCTAGTCTTACTGAATATCATAATGTTATCCAAGTATACAATCACACATTTATTCAAGAATTTCTTTAGAACTTCATTCATTAACCTCATAAATGTACTCGATGCATTAGTTAAACCAAATGGCATAACCAACCACTCATACAAACCTTCCTTTGTCTTGAAAGCAGTCTTCCATTCATCACCTTCTCTGATTCTGATCTGATGATATCCACTCTTCAAATCAATTTTGATAAATCCATTATGTCATCCATTCTCGGTATAGGAAACCTATACTTCACTATGATCTTGTTAATTGCTCTAAAATCAGTGCACATTCACCATTCTCCATTCTTCTTAGGTTCCAATATAGTTGGTACTGCACATGGACTCAAACTTTATTGGAACAAAACCTTTGTTCAATAATTCATGAACATGTCAGTTAATCTCTTCATTCTCAGTTGGTGTTAACCTATGTGGTGCTTTGTTTGGTAAACTAGCTCCAGGAATGAGATCCATAGAGTGACTACTATCTCTCATTGGTGGCAAACCATCAGGTACATTATCTGAAATTATCTCCTTGTACTTAGTGAGTAACTTCTCAACTTCTGCAGGAATGTCATATTCTATTTTCTTACTCGATTAGTTAGGAATCAAATCATAACAGATATCATTTCTTTTCAAATCCTTAACAAACTATCTACCTTCCATTAAACAAACTTTCATGGATGTACATATCTCACCAATATATTCTTAAACTAAACTTAACAAAACTTGCTTCTTACCATCAACCCAAATAGAATATCTATTCAATATTCCATCATGTATAGCATTTCTATCATATTTCCAAGGTCTACCCAACAAAATGTGACAACAATCCATAGGCATAATATCACACAACACCATATCATAATACTTTCCAATTTTCAGATTCACAAAACATTGTTCACTCACCATTAATGTGTGTTTATCCTCGATCTATGAGATATGATAGGGATTCAGATGCTTCATCCTCTCCAACTATAGCTTTGTAACCATTTCCTCAGATGCCAGATTCTTTGAGCTTTCACTATCAGCAATCACCTTCCAGACTTTGTCTACAAATCTACACCTGGTCTTGAACAAACTTTTCCTGACAGGATCTTGCTTATCCTTCTTACTCCATAGTATGCTTTGGATCATGAGATTTCCTTCCTTCTTAGCTTCATTTGGTGACTCCTCTTTCACCAAAGCATTTGTGCTACTACTACCCTTCTTTCTTGCATGTGTACATTCAAAGGATTTATGTCCTTCCTCACCACAATTGTAACAAGTTGTATGCACCCTAAAATGGTTGCCTAGACTATGGGCCCCATTTATCATTTTACCAATTTATCAAATTCCTGAATCAATGCTTTGGAAAATTTTCAATTTAAATCAATTTCCTTGATCAAATTGTAATTAATTTAATTATTTCAATATTTTCTAAGGTTTGATAATTTTTATTTAATTAAAAGATTTAATCTCCCTTTTAATTAAATAAAATTCATCTTATTTAATTTAATTAAATTCCGCCCATTTAATTAAATAAAATTCTTCTAATTTATTTAATTATAAAGAAAACCCCTCTTTTAATTAAATAAATAAAAATCCCCACTTAAAGCACTTTATTTGATGAAAAAGGAAATAAATAAAATTAAATCCATTTTTCTTCACATCTTCCTAAGTGGTGGGCTTTTTGCCTCTTAATCATAGCCTTTGATTTTTTCTTCTTAATCTCAACCGTTCACTTTTCTTTATAAGGGGCCCTCTCCTTCTCATTTTGATAGATCTCTTTTTCATAGTATTGTTATGCTGCAAGTTTGGAGAGCAATTTTGGAGGAGAATTTGAGCACTCAAGCTTGGATATTGCAACTTCTCTCTTCTTGTCTTCTTCTTCTTGCATCCATGGCTATTCATGTAGATTAGATTCATATTTCCTTTTATAGATTAATCATGCAATGTTATCATTTAGATTAATTTCCTTTCTTGCATTGCAATCATATAGAGTAGATCTCATTTTCATGCATTGAATCTCTCATTTCATGATGCACTTGCATGGGCACTAACTAGGTCAATCTAAGGGCCTCCATTTCAAACCCTTGCACTCCATGACTAGGGAGCTATGAATCGATATTTGAGGCCTCATTCTTGAGCAACCTTCGAAGGAATGATTCATAGAAGTATGTCAGCATTTTAGCACACATTTTTGGCACCCACCATGGGGCAAAAGATTCATTTTCTGTCACTTTAGCTATTTTTTGTTAATTATTTTTAGATTTTTGAATTTTTTGTCTTTTCCATACTTTCTATTTTTTGTTTGCAAGGAAATCTCACGTGACATTTTGCAGGTTCCCGAGTGAGCTTTTGCTGATTCTGAGTTTTCTCACGTGGCTCTGTGTGCTTCCTCGTGTGGCACTATGTACTTCCTCATGCGAGATCCAGCACCAGGCTGCAGATCTGGACTAGTTTTTTGTTTTTCTGTATTTTCCTTACTATCTATGCACTGTTTTGCATGGTTGTGCATTTCCTCGTGCGAGATATGTGTTTCCTCGTGTGACACTGTGCATTTTCTCATGCAGCACTGTGTGTTTCTTTGTGCGAGGTTCCATACCAGAGATCTATTTTTATTTTCTATATTTTATATCTCTAATTTTTTGTGCTAACCACTAACGTTTACAGTTTCTAGTGATTTGTGATTTGTGATTTGTTGTTATTGTTGCTAATTTGGACTTGCATGGATAAACAAAAAAGCAATTCACGTTACATTGGATTTGAGGTATTTTTTTGCTCTCTATAACATTTGGATTTTGGAAATAAAATGAACATTTAATGTATTTAGATTGAGTGTTTTCTTGCTTTCATAGATCACATTTCCAATTGGTGCTCTAAAAATGGACCTAGATTTTCTTTCTTGCATATATGTTTCACATAGTAATTAGGCCCTGTGAACACTATTTGTGGCGATCTTGAGAGAGTGGGCTTCATTCGCTTGTCTTACATGTGAAGCTCTTCTTGACGATAGATCCCCTTGTAGCTAGGGAAGGATTTGTTTTTATCTCATTGGTCAACTTGGTTTGGGCTTCAACTCTTGGCAATACTTTCTCTCTTTGGGGAGATTGGTGTCATTTATTGTTGTGTGAACCTTGAATGAGGTGATTTCAAATTAGTGGGTCAATTAACCTTGTTTAATATGTTTTGGTGAGGTGAAGAGGCTAGAAGATTATGCTCTTTCCCCTTTTGGGAGAATCAAAAACTTGGAACCCTTGAATCCAAACCAAGTCCCCATGTGGTCCATATTGTGAGTCTTCCTTGTTAGAGAGGGTTAATCATAGTGGACATTCCCTTTATTGGGTAAACCACATGGACAGAACCTCAAGTGGTAATAGCCATTTTCACCATGGTAGCAATAATTGCTATATAAATGTCCTTGTGGAAGAAATCTCCATGGGTGTAGTTTTGTGTGGGTTGTCAGAGCTCCTCAGCAGCTCCTGATTGATTAAATTCTCAGACTGTGTCAAAACCTCAGTGCGCCGGGATTGGATTTCACCCACTTGAGATTGTAAAAGTTGCAGAGTCAAGCCATTACTAAGAACCATAGTGCAACCAACTTTTTATTCTCTAGGACTATGTACGTGATTGGAAAACATTGGAGAACATACACAAGTAGCATTCTTATGGAGTAGAAATACTATGACACTATTCATGTTCATCTGCAAGGTTGCTTTGTCCCTTGCTCATTGTTTGAAGACATTGATTGCTTGAACTCCTTGATTGTTGTTTTGTGTTCTTGATTCATGATAAAATTTGTTAATGTACCTAGTTGGTTATTTAAATCACATAAAAACTGAGTTATGTGTCCTTTCCTCGCATGAGAAAATTATTTCTTTGCGCCGTTCATTGTGTTTCCTTGTACGACTATCTGAGGATCCTCGCGCAAAACTTGCTATCAGTCACTGTTACCCTGTTTTTCCAGTCTGAGTTTTCTTGCGCGGATCTATGCATTTTTTTGCATGACCTTTCATTTTCTCGCACGAGCCCACATTCTACTGCGTGAAACTGACTGTCAGTGAGCTGTTTGCTGTCATTTTTTAGCTTGTTTAGCTTTTTGTCCTATCATTTTTAGTTTTCTAGGTTGATCTAGGTCAGATTGGATTACTTACCCAACTATTAGAAGCTTTTTTAGCTTTGGATTCTTGCATTTTGACCTCTTGGATTAGAAATCTTTGATTTCACAAGTGACCTTGCTTGGTGCTTGGTGAGCTAGAAACCATCCTTGTTGAAAAGATAAACCTTTAGATTCTTTGATAACAAACGTGGAGAGTTTTGGTAGTCTCTTGTCCATCCAATTTCATCCAAATTCAATTTCAAGTAATATAATTTGGGTAAGACCATCCTCCTGGTCCATATTTGCTAGGGTATTCACCCAAATTTATTGGGCACCTCTATGGTAGTGTTGGCTTATTCCTCTTTGCAATTTTCTATCTTATCACCTCTTTTTGGACAAGTTAGTGCCTTTTCTATCCTATTTTGGTACCAACATTTCATAGGGTAATCCTATCAGCTAGTATCTTTTCTTTCATGTCAATTAGAACAAGATATCAAGTAAATCAAGGAAAATGACCTCAAGTGGTTTTTAACCAATTAACCTTAGTTCAAACTCACTAAAGACATAAGGGAAAAGAACCCATATTTGATTTATTGCCTAGGAATAATTCGAAAGTGTGATTTGATTCCAAGAGTCATCTTAGTGAGTTGGGTATCCTCTTAGAATCTTCTCATTCTTCTATGGATATGAGTCACACAATGACTCAAAGGGAGAGGGAAGCCAGAGATAAGCATTATGAGGATATGTTTGCAAAGAGTGGACATGCTATTTCATTCAGTGGTTCCTCTCATAACAGTAGACCAACCTCACCCCTTATTTCAACTAGATATCTAGATGCACACCAAAGGGCTTAGAGAGAGAGAGGTAAGAGACATGCTTATGACGATGAGTTATCACAACATGAGAAACAAGGAGATGAACTTTATGATACTCATGTCAATACAAATTATACCAACAACTTGTTTCAAAATTCAAGACCAAGCTCACCTACCAATTACATGAGTGACAGACTCAAGAAGATTGAGCGTGAAAAGAAAGCATTCCAAGGTGAACAAGCTCATAAGGAAGAACAAATTAGATGCCTAGAGTTGGAGAAGATAACTTTGATGGAAATGGAAAGGAAAGCCTTTCAAGAGGAGTGAGATAGGCTCTTAGCTAGACAACTCAATGATCCATTCAACAATATGCATGTTAGTGGTGGAAACAGTTCTCCTCTATCCACTCCTCCTAGAACTCCACGAAGTAGGAGACATTCAAGATCACCATCACAATCTCCTAGCCCTAGGGGAAGAAGGGTTTCTAGACACGATTATCATAGGATAAAAACCCCTCCTAGGAACTCAAGGCCATCTTTATAATGTGCTCATTATGGTTCACAATATGGTGTTAGTAGCTCAAACTTTGATCGCACCTCCCAAGATTTCATGCAAATGCAACAAGAACCACTTTTTCAACAGTATGTGGAGAAATATGTGGAGAAAAAAAAGGATAAGTTCCTAGAGAGTCTAATTAACAAGGGTGCTAGGGTCCCTTACAACTTTGATGTGGATAGAAAAATCAAGAAGCAAGGTACGTCCCAAGAGGAGAAGCTCAATGAACTGCAAAGAACAATAGACCAGATATCCGCACCTAAGAATTCTTTCTCATTGGACTCAATTTGTCCTAATCCTTTTGATAAGAGTGTTGACATGAAAGAATTTCCTAGAAAGGTTGAAATTCCTCAATATGACAAATATGATGGGAGTGGAGATCCACATGATCATGTGCGCTAGTTTTATACCACAAGCTTTGATTTCCATCAAGATTGTTCGTACCTTATGAGGTTATTCCCACAAAGTCTTAAGGGACAAGCAATGGAATGGTTTACCAAGATAACTCCACCTGTTAAGACCTTCAAAGAGCTTGTTCACAGATTTATTCAACACTTTGCATACAATGTTTCAAGATCTATCACTTTGTTGGACTTATGTAGCTTAAAGAAGAATCAAGGAGAATCCTTTGTTACCTTCTTGAAAAGGTGGAGACGAAAATGCTCTTGCTATTCTAGAACTATTCCTGATAATGAAAATATTGACATTCTTGTTAGTAACTTGGTTCCCGAAATGTGGTATGAGGTTAAGAACATGGTTTTTGATTCATTTGACACCATGGTTGAGACTGCATGTAGAATCAGGGATGTTTTAAGAGAACAAGGAATTTTGACTAAACATGGAAATAACAAAAACAATGGTCAAAACAAAAACTGTAACAAGGATAAAGGGAAGAACCAATATTGGAATAGAAATAAACTAGTGGTTAATGATGGAGTTGTGGATTCCTCCCAACCTAAAGATCAACATGTGCTCCACTTATCTAGTAATGTTCAATCTATGAAGCTCAATACATCCACTCAACAAGAAAGTAAGCCAAGCTACCAAGATAAGCCTAAAGGTGAAAAGTGTCAATTTGTAAAATTTTGTGAATCTTATGAGGAAATTTTCAACAAACTTATTTCTAGCAATCTTATACATCCTCTAGATGCTGCAAATGTTTTTATACCTACAGTTAAACCACATTGGTGGAGGGAGAAATCCTATTGCATATTTCATAATGGTATTGGACATGACATTGAACACTGCTGGAAACTTAGGTATATCATTCAAGATCTCATTGAGAGTAACTAGATTACAATAGATGGATTGAACACCAATGCTAACCATAAGGCATTCAAGGAACCTTTGCCCAAATATGAAAAGGGGGAAACCTCTAAACCTAAGAATGGAAAAGTTGAGATCAACTATACATACACAGATGCAAAAAATGTTATCAATATGCTTGAAGTTGTTGAAGAGAGTGTTAACATGATGAGTGGAAGAGATCCTTATGGTTATGATTTAGATGAAGACTCTCCCCTTATTTTTGATAAAGAACCTATTGTGGTGCTAAGGGGTCCCAACTCTAGAAGGTCATCTCAAGCCCTTAATGTTGTTACCCAAATTCAAGGTCTCGTTGTCATTAGAGGACCCAATTCAAGACAATCTAGTAAACCTAAGCAAGTAGCATCTAAGCCTGTCACCTTGAAACTAGCTGTTAATCCTAAATTAAACTACAATCTTGTTGATCAGTTACAAAGAACCCCTGCTCAAATTTTGATCTTTGAGCTCTTAGAGTTGTCTCCAAGACATAAACAAATCCTTGAGGATGCTTTGTGCATGGAAAATGTCCCCAACAACTTAGATATTGATCAATTCCAGAATATGGTTAATCACATTGCTACCCCTCATTACCTTACATTTTCATAAGATGATGATAAACATTTGAGCCATCCGCACAATCTTGCCCTTCATATTGAGGTCATGATCCATAGAACCCATGTTAGGCGCATGTTGATAGATGGAGGTGCTAGGCTTAATATTTGTTCTTTTAGTCTTTTGAAAGAATTGGGTTATTCTAAAGAAGTTATAGATACCAAAAAAAGGATTACTATCAAAGCCTATGATGAGGTAGAAAGAAGTCCCAAGGGGTTGGTCATCCTTCTTGTTAGGATTGGCCCTGTTCAAAAGGATATTTTATTTCAAATAGTTGATGTTGGACCCCTTGCGTATAATATCTTACTTGGTAGACCATGGATTCATGACATGCAAGTAGTGTCATCTACCTACCATTAATGTGTTAAGTTCCCCTACAATGGAGTAGAGATTTGTATACCTGGGGATAACACTTTATCTGTTAATTCAATTTTAGCAGGGGCTCATGTTCCCCTCAATAGAGAACCAAAAGATTTTGGTGCTACCTTAGCCGAATGCAAATACAAGTTCAAATAATTCAACCTTGGTATGGGAGGGTATCAGCTCAAATCCCTCACAAAATTACCAGTTTCACCTAGGTCTTATGATAAACCTTCAAAAGAAAAGAAACCTTCCTCTTTAGCTATGACTTTATTTGGAAAATTTGTAGAATCATCAGTGCCTATTCAAGATGAGAAAGAGGAAACATTTATTAGAGATTGGATCTATAGAGAAGAAAAATATATGCACAATGAGAATTTCTCTCCCTCTCCTAAGGCTTATGGAAGAGGATATACTTTTGTCAAGAAGATGGGCTATCCTAGATATGGCCCTCTTAATCACAATTTGGATGCTAGGTCCAAACTTCTTGATCATGCTAAATTTGGACGCAAGTCTAAGAAACCAGTTGGCCTAGGATTTGAAAATTGCAACAAGCATACTAATCCTCTCTTTGAAAATTTGGATAGTGATGATGAACCAGAGTATGTACCTAATTTGACAAATCAGAAAGATATGTGTGAAGATTGGGTCCCTTCGACTACTCTCCTTTGGGGAGATTCAAATATTTTAGTCACCCGTGCATCAATTGCAAATTTAGTATAAGAAAAAGATATAGAAGATCCTTTGAGGGAGGGTCAACAAAAGAATCTTGTTCATTTAATGTAAAGAGAAAATGCTACTTTTGATAAAACTGGACCTTCTACATCACGATGTCCTAAACCTTCATGGTGTAAGCATCCTAGTCATAGTTCAGATACAAGTTCTAATGAGTATGAATGGGACTCTTTTTCAGAGCCCTCAACAGTTAACAAAGATATTGATGTTGTTCACACTTTTAGTTCCCCACTTGAGGTAGCCAATGAGTCACGTGTAGGATTAGAGGTTTTGAACCCACGTGTTGCCTTAGTGGATGATTCTTTGCTTGTTAGGATGAATCCTAATTTGAGTAGCTTAGAGGGATACTTGATGGATTCTAACTCTTTAGTCACCAGTGATACTTTAATTCATATTTATAGCCTTGAACCAGTCGTTGACTTGCCTCTTGTTCATCCTGACCTTATTGATTGGTCCCAACTCTATCAAGAACCTGAGCTTTTGACATTCCAAAATAATTATGAGATAGCTTGTTACCTAAATTCCATTGAACCTGTAGTCTCTTCCACCAGTGAACTAGCTACTAGTATGATAGAACCATACATCAAGTACCTTAGTCACAAGATAAAAAGAAAAGAAAATCAAAAGAATAGGTGTTTTGATGGCAAAAACCACTGTGTGGCGGTGTCAGAACTGAAAAAAAAAAAGTAAAAATAAATGATGTATCCAAGGGTGAAAACCTCTCTAAGGTGCCTACAGATGAGGTATTTGATTGTCTCCCTAGCTATTTTCAAGATAGATCTTCAGTTCTTATTGAGAAAACACGAGCAGTTAATTTGGGTATAGATGAGGCTCCACAAATAGTACACTTGGCTGAATCTTTGTCACCAACAAAAAAAGAAGCTTATTCTAAGTTCTTACAAACCAAGAAGATCAATTTTGCATAGACTTATTCAGATATGCTAGGATTGGACATTAATCTTATTATGCATCACTTGTCCATAGCTCCAAATGTCAAACCAGTTAAACAAAAATTGAGGAAGATGTATCCTCACATAGCTCTTCTAGTCAAAGCTGAATTGGAAAAACTTCTTGGTGCAAAATTTATAAGAGCTATTGCCTATGCTGAATGGATATCAAACATTGTACCAATTTCCAAACATGACAAATCCATTCAAGTTTGAACAAATTTTAGAGATCTCAATAGAGCATTCAAAAAGGATGATTTTCCACTCCCCAATATAGACATGATAGTGGATATGACTGCGGGTTATGAGATTTATTCTTTGATGGATGGTTTTTCTAGATATAATCATATTAAGATAGCTCCTGAAGATCAAGAAAAGACTGCATTCACTTGTGCATGGGGTACTTATTGTTGGAACGTTATGCCTTTTGGATTAAAAAATGTAGGAGCTACCTATCAAGGAGCTATGACAACTATTTTTCATGACATGATGCATAAGAATATGGAATATTATGTGGATGACACCTTGGCCAAGTCTAAACAAAGAGACACACACTTAGATGATTTGGAAGTAATTCTAGATTGCATGGAACAATTTCAATTAAGGTTAAATCCTAAAAAGTGTGCATTTGGTGTCACCTCTGGAAAACTACTTGGATTCATTATTTCAGCAAACGGAATAGAGGTGGACCCTGAAAAATTTCAAACAATCATAGATATGCCACCTCCTAAAAACATTAGTCAAATGAGGAGTCTGCAGGGACGTTTTCAATCTATAAGGAGATTCATTTCACAACTGGCAGATAGAGCTCAACCCTTCAATAAGAACTTACATAAAGGAGTCAAATGTGTTTGGAATGAGGATTGTCAAAAGATCATAGATCAAATCAAGAATTACTTGGCAAATCCTCCTATTTTAATGCCTCGTATCCCAGGGAAACCACTTATTTTATACATTTCAGAAATAGATTCTTCCTTGGGGGCATTACTAGTTCAACTTGATGAAAATGGGAAAGAAAGAGAAATATACTACATTAGTCATACTCTTGTTTCATATGATGTTAATTACACTAGCATTGAGAAAACTTGCCTTGTTGTTGTGTTTCCTTCCAAAAAGTTGTGACATTACATGCTTGCGCACACTATACACCTCATAGAAAAAATAGATCCACTCAAATATTTGCTAAGTAAGGCTGCCATCATAGGTAGACTTGCTAAATGGATGATGATACTTTTAGAATTTGACATAGAGTACATTGAACGTAAAGAAATCAAAGGACAAGCTATAGTAGATCAATTGGCTAATTTCCCATTATAAGATGATACACCTATTCAAGTTGACTTCCTAGATGAGCATCTTATGTATATGACTGAAAGAACATGGAGGATGTTCTTTGATGGATCTTTTATGCAAAATGGTTCAGGAGCTGGTGTTTTGTTTGTTTCTCCTCATCGGTACATGATTCCTAAGTCTTACAAATTATTGTTCCCATGTACAAACAATATTGCTAAGTATGAAGCTTTAACCAATGGACTTAAGATGGCCATAGAATGGAGAATCACAAAGTTACACATCTATGGGGATTCACAGCTGATAATCAACCAAGTTAATGATGAATACCAAATGAAACATGAGAAAATGGTACCTTACAAGAAAATGGTTGATTTCTTGAAGAGATACTTCACATTTGTTACATTTTAGAAAATCCCTAGAGCAAAAAATAAAGTAGCTGATGCTATGGCTACACTTGCTTCACTTCTTCAGTTAGAGCAACATGAATCAAGATTTGAATTCCTGGTGGAAGAGCTACATCATCCTATCTTTGAATCCCAAGAAAGCCATGTTATTTGTACCCTTGTTGGTTCTGATTCATCTCGTTATTGTGTTATTTACTCATATCTTCGTGATGGCATTGTACCTAAAACCTTTAACCAATATGAACGCAGAAACATTACCGGAAATGCCTCTCACCATTCCCTTATTGCTGGTGATTTGTATAGGAGGGGTCTAGATGGAACACTTCTTAGATGCTTAGAAAAGGAAGAATATGACCAAGAGTTAGGTGACATCCATGAGGGAATCTATGGGGAACATTCCAATGGTCTTTCCATGGCCCAAAGGTTGCTTAGGGCGGGGTACTATTGGCCCACGATGCAGATTGATGCAGTAGCTTTTGCAAAGTCATGTGAAAAGTGTCAAAAACATGGTAACCTGATACATGCTCCAGGTAGGGAGCTCATTCCTTTTATATCTCATTGGCCATTTCAGCACTAGGCCTTTGACCTTGTTGGGAAAATTCATCCCAACTCATTAGGTGGACACAAATTTATCATTACTGCTACTGATTACTTTACTAAATGGGTAGAAGTTGTCCCACTTTCTATTGCCTTGGGCAAGACAGTTTCTCTATTCATTTTGAACCATATCATCTGTCGATATGGAGTGCCTTCTGAGATTATCACTGACAATGGAGACCAGTTTAAAAATAAGGACCTTAAACAACTCTGCAAGAAATTCAAGATTAAACAACATTGGCCCTCCATTTACTTCCTACAAGGAAATGGTCAAGCAGAGGCATCAAACAAGACCATTCTTTAAAAAATTCATAGAACAGTCTGTAAGAATAGTAGAGATTGGCATTTACAGATAAATTTGGCTTTGTGGGCCTATAGAATGAGTATTCGTACTCCTACTGGGGCTACTCCTTTTTCCCTTGCATATTGCGCTAAAGTAGTGTTACCTTTGGAGGTTGAGATTCCTTCACTTTGAGTTTCTCTCCATTGTCTAGTTACAGATGAAGACTACCGTGCCATGAGACTTCAAGAGTTAGAACTTCTAGATGAAAAATGTCAAGCATCATTTGACCATATGAGGGTTTATCAAAAGCTGTCTAAATCCTTCAACAAAAAGGTTCTCCCTAGATAATTCCAAGTAGGAGATCTTTCCCTACGTGAAAATCCTAAGAATCAACAACATAGAGATCAAAAGGGAAAATCTGAACCTAATTGGCTTGGACCTTATATCATTACGGCAGCTTTTGGGACAGGTGCTTATTTACTATCTATAGAGAAGGGAGAACAGCTCCTTGATCCTATAAATGTCTTGCACCTAAAGAAGTTCTATCCATGATGCTCGTTCTGTCTGGGGGCGTCCTTTGTACATAATTAGTGATCCTGAAAAAATTCAAAAAAATGATATATTGTCAAAAATTCTAAAAATCAAAAAATGTCCTAAAAAAATTATCATCTTAGTGAAAACCTAGCAATACGCGCTTTGATGTATCTTCAAAAAAAATTATACATTCCAAAAATACAAAAAAAGAAAAAAATTCAAAAAATTTTAAAAAATAGAAAAAGTGCCTTGGTGAAAACCTAGAAATAGGCGCCTTGGTAGAAAAAATTCAAAAAAATTATAAAATGTCCTGAAAAAATAACAAAAAAATGAAAAAAATGAAAGAGAAAAAATTGTAATAAAATCCAAGTGGTGAAAACCTAGAAACGGGCGCTACTTAAGGCCTTTGCACCCCTATTTCTTAGCGTGTGTCTACAACACTTAGCCTTTCTCCATCATGCCTTGTCCTTGTTGCCTTGGTTTGTAATTGGTCTTTGTCTTTGTCTAGGGGGCATAACTGTGTTAGCTTTGGTCTCTTGGATGCGTTCATCTTTGGGACATCTCGCGAACGGTGTTTTTCAGTACCACCCCAACTGTATTTTTCAATACAACCCCTGACATCGAGTGTTTTTCAACACTTATTGGTTTGGTCTTACCCCATTTTGTCATGTGATCTTACCTGCTTGCAATAATTTAATCCTTATCCTCAGAACTCAGTATCAGTTAACACACTTAAATTTTTAAACACAACACTTAATGCTTGAGCTATGTCATGATCTTTTCTTTGTGTGCTGACTGTTATTGATTTTCATTGAGTGTACTTGTCTAATAAGTCTCTCCATGATGTATAGCTAGAGGACTTGGGGAATGGGGCATTTTTTTATTTGCTTCCTTCTTTATACTTCATTTTTTTTGCACAACCGTTCTGCTAGTCATCTTGGCCTTTATGCCTTGATGCGAGCATGGTTTTGCTACATTAAATTGGGTAAGCTAACATCACAGTCATCTTGAACTTTATGTCTTTGATGCTTATGTTAGAATCTTTCCACATTCCAATCTGATATCAATCACATTCATATCTTCATAGTTGCACTTGTGACTGCTGATGATTGTGTGATTTTTTGATGTCCGTTAATAATGGCCCAATGATGAAAATAAGTTCATTAACATTCTCTAATGAATGATGAACACAAAATCCTATGTTGCAGTTTCTCTATTGCAAGTACACCTTTGCATTTTCATGTAGCTTGCATTGTTTTTGATTAAGGTAAAAGCAGGTTTTGAAGGGAACCCCAAAACCCTTTAACAAAACTAAGAGAGGAGAGACTAAAAAAGCCCTATGAGCATCAGATTGACCCAGAGATGGGAGCAATCAACAGAGGGTCAAAACCCAGATATAGCAACATAAACACACTAAACAAAAGGAACAAAAAAACTACTGGAAAGAAAACAGAGAAGAAGCCCGCCAGCACCAAAATCAGAGCAAGGATTTTAGAAGGCATTCAGAGTCCACCAGCTGACTCTTCATAGTTGTCACGTTCTCTCTCAGCTTCTGAAGATCCGGATCTTCATTCTTCTGCACCTTAGATCTAGTGCGAGTTCCAGGTCCCTAGTGCTAGAGGGAAACAGGGTGCTCAGCATTGTCTTTATTGTTTTCTAGCCAAGTGCTCAGAGACATCAGATTCTCAAGCGTAGTCTTCATTCCAGTGTTTACCAAAGTGAGCAAGTGTTTCAGCATATCTTCATTCCCTTCGATTTTCTTCTGAATGGGAATCATAGCTGCTTCAACAGCATTTCTAATTTTTTCCTCAACATCATCATTAGCAGAAGCATTGGGATTTTGGGAGAAATCATTCCTGATAATATTTATGGTTTCCTCAATCATGGAGCTCTTATTCTCCAGTTTAATGCATCTGTTCTTTAGTTCCACCAAATCAGATTGAACCCACTTATCCAAATTATAACTGTATATTGATTTATTTTTAGCTATTTTCAGAGGAGACAAGATAGTTGTCCTTCTCACCTCGCTGTCCATCCTGCGGATATCAGCATGAAGCGACTGAATTTTACTGCCTTTGAAAGTTCTATCTCTTTCCTCTTTCCTATTATCCTGCTCATGGCTCGGGGAATCATACAGCTCAGAAATGTCCTCTTCAAGAACTTTGAAGCTATTATCCCCAGGATGCTCCGGATTACTATCAACTATTTTAGTATCTGCTTCTTTATTCTTCACAGTTTCAGTCCCTTTAGTCTCCTTTTCAACAGCGTACTCTTTAATCAAACCAGACTTAACTTTTTCCCTAGACTTAGGGAAGAAACTACTTCCCTTAGCATTAATGTTATCATGGTCCACCATAACCTTTTCCACAGGGGTGTTGGGAAAAAGCAACTCAGTACTAGGTCCCTGCTGACTATT
>MU224676.1:4752030-4766733 GCA_018584345.1 Thuja plicata | reverse complement strand
GGATCAATGGTTAAGAGTTCCCCAAAAGAACGAGCCAGGCCCGAGAGCACATCTTCATGCCAGTATTCCAGAGGGAGTCCCTGGAATCTAACCCATACTGGTGCTGATTCAAACATATCCATATTGAAGTCCAAATTTGTCCCCCACTTTTGGAGGGATAAAGATGATTTCCCGAATAACCATGGGCCTCCACACAGGACTGCAGAGAGATCTTCAGAGCTAGAAAATTCAAACGTGAAAAAACCTTTTGGAAGAGCAGCAATATCAACTTGACCTTTTAATCTCCATTTCCTTGCGGCAAAAGCCCTAACAAAGTCTATGTTTGGCCTTGGCCCCAAAAATTTCCCTATAAGCGTATTCTTCATAAGGGCAACAGTATGATCTATCAGAGAATCAGGCAGTGAAATGCTAAAAATACCTTTCTCAGGAACAGACGTATTGTCAACTAAAGGAAAGGAAGATTTTCCAGTAGGTTTCACTCCAAAAAGAGAGGACCAATTTCCTTTAGCATTATTCTTAACTAAAGGTTGTCCATCATTTACTTTAGAAGACTTACCTTCACTATCTTTTGTCTTTAGCACATCTTTGGTGATTTGGAATCTCGATAGAGGAGATACCGCCCCTGTCTCTTTTGTGGAGCCCTCCCCAGCTGCAACTTTTGCCTTTTCCTGACTCGCTGGCACGGATACCATCTGAGCATTGCCAGGAAACACTTTCCCACTCGTTTCATTTTTCAAAATGTCTCGTTTTCCTCCTTCTCGAGGGCGTTGACGGTCTGAATCTTTTTCCCCTTCCCCTTCCTTGTCTCCTTCCTTGAAGCTCTTGCTACCATCTGCAAGATTCGACTGTGCTCCTCCATCCATAGATTTCCCGCCCTTAGGGGGATTCGATTCCCTCCATCCCGCTGGTCTCCTTCGCTCCCGCTCCCACTCCCGCTCATTGTTGCTATTTTGTATAAATTGATGTTGTAGCTTGCATTGTTAGACCTCATGTTAGTTTTCATTTTTAGGCTGCATTATGAGTTTGTGAGGTTTTTCCTTCATCTTTCTTGTGGAATTTTAATCAGTTGTGATCACGTTCTGATTTTCATTTCCTTATCTTCTTTCATGATCTCAATCAAAAATTTCCATCTTAAACAGTTGATTGATTTTGGGGCATTCTCTTTCTTAAGGCAAATTCTCTTTCTTCTCTCCATTTCTTTCCACCTCTTCCTAACTTCTATCTTCCATTCGCTTTCACCCCACTTCTTTTCTTCTAATTCAACCTTGGGGAATAATCTTTTGTGCTTAATGATCTACTTTGGTTTTGTGATCTTTATATCTTTCATCTTACATCAAGAACCTTATCTTTAGTTTGATTTGATTAAATTTATCAATTTGTTATTTTTCCTCTATCTCATTTCGATTTCAATCACGAGGGGGCAGTACCTATCAAACTTCAATCCTTGGTTCAGCTTTATCAATCCTATCATTTTCTCCGCTTGGGGCAACCTTGCTTGAGATTCTTATCTCAGACATGTCAATTACTTATTTACAACAGTGTTGACCTTGTCTTATTTTTCAATCACCTTATCTTTGTTCTGATGTTAATTACTTATTTACAATGGTGTTGATGTCTGTGTTGTTTTGTGATCCCAAATCGATATCACACTTCAACTACATTCTTTGACTACATGTGTTCCCAAAATGATCACACATTAGTCAAAGAGGGGCAAATGTATGCACCCTAAAATGGTCGCCTAGACTGTGGGCCCCATTTATCATTTTACCAATTTATCAAACACCTGAATCAATGCTTTGGAACATTTTCAATTTAAATCAATTTCCTTTATCAAATTGTAATTAATTCAATTATTTCAATATTTTCTAAGGTTTGATCATTTTTATTTAATTAAAATATTTAATCTCCCTTTTAATTAAATAAAATTTATCTTATTTAATTAAATTAAATTCCTCCCATTTAATTAAATAAAATTCTTCTAATTTATTTAATTATAAAGAAAACCCCTCTTTTAATTAAATAAATAAAAATCCCCACTTAAAGCACTTTATTTGATGAAAAAGGAAATAAATTAAATAAAATCCCTTTTTCTTCACATCTTCCTAAGTGGTGGGATTTTTGTCTCTTAATCATAGCCTTTGATTTTTGCCTCTTAATCTCAACCATTCACTTTTCTTTATAAGGAGCCCTCTCCTTCTCATTTTGATAGATCTCTTTTTCATAGTATTGTTATGCTGCAGGTTTGGAGAGCAATTTTGGAGGAGAATTTGAGCACTCAAGCTTGGATATTGCAATTTCTCTCTACTTATCTTCTTCTTCTTTCATCCATGGCTATTCATGTAGATTAGATTCATATTTCCTTTCATAGATTAATCATGCATCGTTATCATTTAGATTAATTTACTTCTTGCATTGCAATCATGTAGAGTAGATCTTATTTTCATGCATTGAATCTCTCATTTCATGGTGTACTTGCATGGGCACTGACTAGGTCAATCTGAGGGCCTCCATTTCAAACCCTTGCACTCCATGACTAGGGAGCTATGAATCAATATTTGAGGCCTCATTCTTGAGCAACCTTGGATGGAATGATTCATAGAAGTGTGTCAACATTTTAGCACACACAAGTTACTTGGAATCATTTTCTTCTATAACCACCTCTAGAGTAATTGCCTCTTCCTCGATATGAACTTCCACCTTTCCATTCAATCTTTCCTTTGTCTTGAGATGTGTCTGAAATTGACTTGTCTTATTTAGATCTACTATTTTCATCATGAGATCTACCTCTTCCTCTAGGTAATCTACCACCTGTGCCTCTTTTTCTTTGTTCATATCTTATGTTCAACTTTTCCTTAGCTTTTAGGGAAAATTGATATGCCTCCTCAATGCTTTCCATCTTGAATAAACTAATCTCATATTGTGTGGAACTTCTCAATCCATTTAGGTATCTTTCTACTCTTTCTACCTCCTTTATTGATTTATCTTTCTGCTTCAAACTTTGCATTCGCCTGATTAGGTTAATCTGATAATCACAAGGTAGAAACTTACCTTTTAATTTGTTTACCATCTTATCACATACCTTGATTTTGTATTTACCTTTCTTCTTTCTATCCAATTGCAGATGTTCCCACCATAAGGATGCATGACCTTTCAACTTTGTGCTTGCAATCTTTGCCTTCTTATCCTCTGATACATTCTTATATTCAAAATACTTTTCCATCTCATTTATCTAGTCAATCAATTCATCATAATCCTACTTTCCACTATACTCAAGAGGATTAAACTGAGGTGTAGATTTCAAACTTGTCAAAGCTCTTAGGAATCGCTCTTCTTCTTGATTCATCACAGATGCAAGTGCAGCTTCACCTTGAACCTCTTCTAATTCATGATCACTAACATTCTCAAGATGTCTTCCTTTGTGTTGGGTTTTCTCAACAGCTTCCAATCTAACAGCCACCTGTCTAAGCATATCAGCTAGACCTAGATCTGCATTTCCTCTCCCATGAACCATCTTGAATCCCTCTACAATTCTAGGCCAGATCATAATCTATTACCCCACAATAATACTAACTAGGGTTAGGGTTTACAAGAAGGAACTTAGATCTCACCAATGCTTTGATACCACCTGACACAAGGAGGGTTAATAGAAGGCACCAAGGGTTCTCCCAACTACCAAACCAACTTTCCAACACAATGTGGAAGCATCAACAACATAGTGAGAGAAGAAACAGCAAAGATCATTTTCTTTAATTGATCAAACTCATTACATGTCGGGTTATAAGGCCTTTCCAATTTGGGCCATATACATTTAATGAATTACAAATTGATCTTCATACATGTGAGGTCACAGACCTACCTTACAATATCTCAATAGATAATCTTCTATTACAATCTGATATCAAATTCCTACTACTAAACTGCCTTAAAACTAAGAACATAGAAACAAATATATACAAGAGTCCACCAAGAGTGGTCGGCACTCAAATCCATAAGTGAGACCCATATTTAGGTCCAAACAAATCCCAATAAGAGACCCCAAATCAATTAAGCCATAGAAAATAACTGAAGAAGTCGGCCACTAGATCCAACTCCAAAATAAGCAACTCAGGCAAAGGATGACAGAGCAATAGAGTGACTCGAGCAAAGAACACCCTGAGCAACAGGAAACAAACCTAAGAATTAGAAGAGAAACCTAAACAATAGGAAAACAAACAAGTATACCTGAGTGACAGAACCCAAGCAACAAAGACCAACTCAGAACAAGCATAACTGAGTGACAGACCCGAGCAACAAAGTATTTCCCGAGCAGCCTCCAAACAAACTAAAGAACAAAACAAAAAAAAATTTGGTTAAGTAGGATTGCCAAGGACCCAAGATGCTCTTGAATCAGAAGTACATCTTGAAAAAAAAATTCCAAGATCTTTGCCTCAGTATCCACATCTTTACCAAATTTTGACCAACATGGATCAGGCCATTTAGTGAAAAAGATGAAGTTTCAACTCCCTTCAATTCAATGGGCATGTTATCAACAAGTGCCTTCTCTTCTGTCTCCATATCAAAAAGATTTTTCTCCAGAATTGATATTTTTGGAGTGATTAGACTCTTTAACACACCAAAGCTTCTTATTAATCTCTCTTTCTTTGTTTCAAGCATGATGACTTTGTCCAACAGTCTGGACACTTCCTTATCCAACTATGCAATAGTTTGTGAGGAGAACTCATAACTATGTACTAATGTTTCCAAAGTCTTTCTATCATTTGTAATTATGTCTTCAATTCTCTTCACATGCTTAGAGAGGATTTATATAGTATCTTTATAACTTCCTTCCATAAGCAATACAAATCTTTTCCTCAACAATAGTAGTATTCAGTATGCCTAAGTCTCGTGTGATTGACTTACATACCTCTTCAAGCTTCTTCACCAAATATGTTTTTTCAGCTCTAACTGTTGTGATATTCTACAAATACTCAAAGTGAACATCAAATTCATCAAGTATTTTGTTCAGGTTTTACACTGTATCCTTTCCCTAGAAAGTGAAAGGTAGGGGTAGGAGTTTGTTGATACTATCAACTGCTCTTTCCAGTACCTTTGACTTCTTTTCAGATTTCTATTCAGATCTCTCCTTAGCCTTAGCAAAGGCTGTGTAAGCTAGTGTCATTAATTCATATTCATCCATACCTTCAATATCTGTGCCTAGAGGTTTTTCATCACTTTCCAACAATAAAGTTGAAGAAACGGATATATGTGTTTTGTGTTTAACTTCAACTTTATTTTTAGATTCCTTCACTACCTCAACTATACTTTCTCTCTGTTCTTCCTTAGAAGCATCTTCCTCGATCATAATAATTTCACTATGTTCACTGCTTCCGTCTACCTTAGTCATAGTATCTACATTCCCTTAAAAAGGGTCACTTACATCCTGCGAAGTGTCCAAAGACATAGCCACACCAGAAACAAAGAAATCTAGTTTCTTTATTGTACTGAAAATTTGACTACTATCCTCTGCATCCTTAGATGTGTCAATGTTTACTTTTGTGACCTTAGAAGATTATCCTCTTAGAATGGTTTTAGTCTTAGTAGTCTTGTTCTTAGGAGGTGAAGGTTTTATAGGCTCAGCTTCCAATAGGAGTTTGTCGATAGCCTTCTGAGTTTTCTCTATAACTTTGTCATAATTTCTCCCCATAATTCTTATCAATTTAGATTTTATTCTCATAAAGGGCTTAATGGATTTAATTATTCTCTCATGCTAATAAAAATAAATAGCAAGTATCATATCTTCAATTTCTTTCATTCTTATCTTCTCATCCTCTTTGAGTTCTAATTGCTTTCTTACCCCAATTTTTTCATAAAGATCCTTTGGAATACTTCCTTCTATCTCAAGTAAATTCTTCTTTAAAACAAGCATATGATTAATGACAATTTCTTCAATCATAATTTGATCATTTGCATCATACCTTTCATAGTATCTAGGCAATTGGTTTATCTTTCCTTGTTCCACAACTCTCTTTTCTAGCATTTTTAGTTTTGATTTGCAAAGTTGTCTTTCAACTGGTTTCTCTTGTACTTTTTTAGTTTTCTCTTTTGTTACTTTTTCTTCTTATTTTAGCACTTCATTTGTTTTCTTCTTAGGGGGTGAATTGTGTTTGGACGACCTTGTCCTCTTCACATGGATCTCTTCTATTTTCTCTGTTTGCAATGTCTTATTGGGTGGTGTAGAGATGGTATCAGGTACATCAACCACATTAGGAGGTGGAATAATGACCTTTACAATTTTTGGAGGAGGAAGAGTTGC
The DNA here is from genome assembly GCA_018584345.1 of Thuja plicata. Lineage (NCBI taxonomy): Eukaryota > Viridiplantae > Streptophyta > Pinopsida > Cupressales > Cupressaceae > Thuja > Thuja plicata. Next base: position 4,760,441 of record MU224676.1, on the reverse strand, counting down.
AGGAGAAGTGCTCGCCAATCCAGAAAAACCTTCTATCATCCTTTTCCTTACCTCTTTCATCTCATCTTTATAAATACCTTCCTTTGTTGCTAATTTTTCCACAACATTCTCCACTTTTATTTTCCTTTCTTCCCTGGTATCTTCCTCTCTGATCTTAGCTGATTTTTCTTCATAGGTTCCCCATCTCTCTTCAAAAGGATCAATCTCAGAAGATAAGTTATACTTAACCTGCATTGTAAGAACTTTTGAACTGATCTCATACCCCATAAGACAATACCACTTCTTCCCTAGTTCAACTGCCTCAAAGCACACACAATCAGTTTCAACCATGAAATAGATTGTATCCTTGTATTTCTCAACCAATTCTTTGGGGATTCTTACCCTCTCCTTCTTTTTCCTCTACATAATTTTGATCATAGCAAACAATTCTCCATCTACCCAAGTACTATTATGTCTTCTATAATTGTTATAAACTTGAATACCAATAGGTTCATTGTCTTTCCATGCTCTAGGGTGCATTCCAAGGAATTTATGAACTATATGAATATAGATATGAATCAATAAAGATGTAAACCTCAATGCCTTAGACTTATCTCGCTTGATCTGCTTGACATTCTCCAAAAATTGTTTTGTAAGAACTTCGCAGAGATTGTATTTTACATTATTTTTCACCATATTATAGGCCATCATAATGAATCCTGCAAAAACTGAATTAGGTCAACTGCTATAGTGAAGTTTATATCCTTAAATCATAGAAACTAATCTCACATCTTGCTAAAAGATGTCGGCTATGGTCATTTTCCTCTTATCCCATCTAGAATGTGTTAGAGTTTCTACATTTTTCTTCGTGTTCTTCTCCGTAACAGGGATAGTACCAGAATTGTTCAAACTAGTTATATCATAGATCAATTTGTTGCAAATCTTCATAGGCTACTCACCAATCTAGAGAAATTGATCATGAACTTTTCTCAGAACAATATTGATCCACTCTTCTTCATCAAACTCATAGATTGTTTTCATCTCTGTCACACTAAATTTTTGCAAATGTGTGAACTCATCTTTCCAAGTTCCATCCTCCTTTATCATATCTTTCATCTCTGTATAGATCTCAAAGTCTCCTAATGACTCATACTTGCAGTGAATTTATGCCCTAATGTCTTCCACATGAAGCACGTCATAGGGTGTTTGCAAAAACACATCTTTAGTATCATCTTCAGTAGACTTGAAGAGATGTTTCTTGAATGTATACCTCAGTCATTCACTAACATCAAATATCAACAGAGTATCCATAGTAATCAAAGCTTCGCAAGTGATCAAAAATACATTTTCTTCGATGAATCTAAGTATGCACGCTCAATGATCACAAAGATCCCTAGCTTCCTTGCATGTTTCTATGGTCTCCTTAAACTTTATTTGAATAGTGATTAGATATGTTCAAGTGAATAAACTTATACTTTTCCATGTAAGGATCGACAAATTTCTCAATGAACTTATAATTCTACAGTGATCTAGTTGACCGTCAATCTTGAAATCACAATATAAAATGTGTATAACTATGTGGTCTTAGATAGGTACTTAAAACCAATCATATATACTTTATAAGCTCACAAAATCTTATTCCACATAAACAACGGTTAGATAGATTTTTTTTATACTTCTCAAAATCTCCCCCCAAGGTCATGCTTGGCCATCTAGGTTGATGTAGTAGTCTTATCTCAGGTGAAGACTCAGTAGCATCTATTGGCTCTCCATGAACCTTGGTCTCACTTGGTTCCTTCACTTTCCATACCTTTTCACTGTCCATATCTCATGCCTTCCTAAAATGATTATCAAATTCATTCATATATTGTGCTAAAATTTTTCCAACATCACCAACATTCTTCTTCACAACTATAGGTGGTGGTCCTCTTCTATTTTCAACTCCATTATACCTTAAAAAACTTTTCTATATTTCCTTGATTGTTACATTTGTAGCATGTAGGAGATGATCTATTATGATTAACCTACAACTTTCAATACTTTGTGATGTGCCCAAAGTTGTTGCACTTGTAACATGTAATCTTAGCTATAGTTTCTTCTCTAATATAATTTTGGTTGGTGTTGGACTGATCAGCTTTCCTACATTCTTCCTTCTTGTGCCCATATGCATAACAATTACAAAAATAACCATAAAAGGGATTTTAAGGAGCTTTACCTCTACAACCCTCTTCATGTGACCAACTTTGTTACATCTAAAGAATTTACCTCTGAAAGGTTTGATCTTCTCTCTAGGATCTTCTTATGTAGGTCTTTCTTCATCTGTCTTTTCTTCATATTTCCTTTCTTGATATTTAGAACATTTAGCTTCATTAAAACCAACTCCTGTCATGTTTCCTTTAGTTTTTTGTCTTCCTCTCTGTTCATCAATATTGTCACTGCTCAAATGAAGTTTTTTAATGCATTTATTAGCCTCAACAAGTTATCCTTTAATTATGTGATTGTATTATTCTAGTTGATACAAGGAGGGTAGGAAGACCAGGGCCAAAGGCACTCCCAGCTACCAAACCAGCTTGCAGAACACAAAACATAAGCAACAACACAGAAAGGTAGAGAAGAAATAGTAGAACATTTATATTATCTCATCAAACTCATTACATGTCGGGTTGTAAGGCCTTCCCGGTTTTGGCCATATACATTCAGTTGTCCATAGAATAATCTTCATACATGTGATGTCATAGAGCTTGATCTGAATCTCTAATACTATTTTCTATCTCCAACAACTACTTCCTAAACTAAGAGAAGAAAATGAAATATATACAAGAGTCCACCAAATAGGTCAGCACTCAGATCCTAAAGATCCAACATAGGAAAAAGAAAAGACCCAAATTTACAAACACACACATCTTAATGAGAGATCCACATTAATTATGCCATAGAAAATAAATGCAGAAGTTGGCTAGAAGATCCTACATCAAAATTTACAACTCGGTAAGAGCCAACTGAGCACCAGAGATAACTCAATGAGAAGACAACCGAGCATAGATACAACTCGATGAAACCCACCGAGACCCTTCAGTAAAGCATGAAAAAAATAAGTAACCGATCCTGAGTAGAAAACAAGTCTTCAACCAAGCAAACAAAAGAAGTCACCGAAGATGTCTCCAACAAGCTACCAAACCAAAACAAACATATTTTTGGTTGATACAAGATTGCCAAGAACCTAAGATGCTCGTGCATTAGACACCCAAAGTTAAAAGAAATTATTCTCTGAATCATGTTTCAGGTACAACCTGAATTGAATGCAACTCAGATTGAGAAATCCAAGATGAGTCCTCAATCAATCTGTTCTTCCATTTTACCAGATATTCCATGTAATCCCCTCCTCTTGTACTTTAGTCAACTCTCTATTTCAAAATTTGATCATCTTCCTCTATCTATTTCTTAGGATAATCACTCGGTACTATCACTTTTTCATCAGGTTCATGATACTCATACAAATCTGAAATATTGAATATAGGTGATATATCCATGTCATCAAGTAATTCCACTTCAAAAGAATTTTGTTAAGGAATTTAGATCAGAAGATATATTAATCTAATAGTTGCTCTAGAATACAATTTTTGTTTTTATTGATTGATTCTACAATATGCAATGACTATATGTATTGATCCCAAAAGATATGAATGTGAAGGGTCATGACTAATCATAGCAATTACTATGTTGAGTCATGACTGTTCACACTGTATTAGTTAGTGAAACATATTGTAACAAATCGTAATACACGATAATGCAACTCGTAATCATATTAATGCAAATCATAAGTCACAATATTATCATGACTATTCTATTGTTACAGTCAATGATAATCATCGTGACTGTTAACAATACAACAGTCACGATACTATCGTGACTGTCCAAGATAATTGCTATCAATCTATTTTATGTACCGATTATATTCACATTGCATTATATATATATATATATATGTTTGTATCGTCGACTATTAAACACGAACAATCAACATTTTAACACTCCCTCTTGAGAGAGAGAGTTTAATATTATTTTAGACAACTTGTAGAAGTATTTCCATATCATGATATCTGGCCCAATCCAGGACAACCCGTTAGGGTGTCGATCATGATGAGTTATTACACATCCATTAATAACATAAGCAACAAGATATCCGGCCCAATCTAGGACAACCCTATTCGGGTATCGATCTTGAAGCCTAGTTAACTATTCTCAAGGTCGTCACCTTGAAATAGTAACCTTAATATACACATAAGATCGTCATCTTCACAAATTTGAAATATTTCAATATTTTATTTATTCATGAATATAATGTATATAATCAAATATTACATTTCAATATTTTACATATTGATCATACCAATTTTCCTTCTGAAGTAATCTATCTTTACTTTTGCAAGTGGTTTGGTAAATATATTTGCATTCTATTCTTCAGTGCTAATGTAGATTAGTTTAATGATATTTTTGTCCACCATATCTCTTATGTAGTGATATGGAATTTCTATATGTTTTGATCGGTTGTGAAAATTTGGATTTACTAAGAGCTTGATGCAGCTTTGATTATCACAATGAATAATAGTAGGTTGCAAAGGTTTTCCAAAGAAATCAAATAATAGCTTTCTTAACCATACTGCTTATCGTGCTCCCATAGATGCAACCATATATTCTGCTTTAGTGGAGCTTTGAGCTACTGCTGATTGTTTTCTACTAAACCAAGATATCATTGCAGATCCTAGGCTAAAGCAACATTTGGTGCTACTTTTACAATCTGTAGAACTACCTGCCCAATCTGAATCTGAATAACCTTGTAGTTGAATTTTCACTTTTTCATATTTTAGCCCAAGTCCAATAGTCCCTCTTAGGTATCTTAGAATGTGCTTGGATGTCATAAGATGTATTTGTTTGGGTTCGCACATGAAGTGAATTAGTACATTTGTGGCATAATAGATATATGGTCGTGTATTTACTAGATACATGAGTGATCCAATAATTTGTCTGTATAGTGTGGGATATGCAGGTTCAGAGTCTTCTGCTTCACTTTTCAGTTTGTTTAGTTTTGTTTCCATAGGGATGGCTAGTGGTTTACATTCCATCATTCCAAATCTCTTTAGTATATTAGAAGTATAGTTCTCTTGATTTAGAAAGATGTGATCTATCTTTTTCCATATTTCAAGACCTAGAAAGTAGTGTAGTAGGCCCATATCCTTCCTATCAAATTTGGCTACTAGATCTTGTTTACATTTTGCAGTTAGGTTATCTTCTCCTATTATGAGCAATTCATCAACATAAAGGACTAAGATTATCATTTCTTCATTTATTACTTTAAAGTAGATATTAGCGTCTACTATGTTTTTAGAGTACCCTAATTTGTTTAGATAGCTATCAATCCTTTCATACCATGCTCTGGGGGGTTGTTTTAGACCATATAGAGATTTCTTTAATTTGCATACATAATTGCTTTTATCATGTGTGATAAATCCTTCTGGTTGTTCTATATATACTTATTCTTCAATCTTTCCATTTAGAAATGCAGTCTTGACATCCATTTGATGTACTTTCCATCCTTTTGATGTTGTAATAGCAAGAATTTTTCTTACTGAAGTATATCTAGCTACAGGTGCAAATGTCTCATCATAGTCGATCCCTACCTTTTGTGAGAATCCTCTGGCAACAAAATGTGCTTTGTGTTTTTCAATGCTATTGTCTAGTGCATATTTGATGTTGTATAACCATCTTGAAGAAACAAGTGATTTGTTTTTGGGTCTAGGCACAATGTCCCAGACATCATTCTTTAGAATAGACTGATATTCTTCAATCATGGCTTCTCTCCAAGATTTTTGTGTTAAGGCCTTTTCAACATTAACAGGTTCAAATTTTGTGAGTTCTGTTAGGAGGGTAGTATAACATTTTTGCGTTCTGGTTCTTTTATTTTCTCTGAATATTTGCTCTGGTTCTACATTATTTTCTTCAAGCATTTTTCTATCCCACAAGGGTCTCCTCTTGTTATTTTGAATTTCATCATCTTCAGTGTTTGGACATTTATTTTTATTACTTGTGGGTATAGATTCAATATTTGAAGATATAGGTTCCAGATTCATTTTTTCATTCTCCCTCTCATTGTTAGTTTCAAGATCTTCATCAATATTTGGTATGATGTTGTCTTCATTATTTTTGGTTATGAAGATTTCTTCAAATTTCACATCTCTGCTGAGTTCTACTGTTCTTTGTCCTGGGATGTAAATATGATACCCTTTTGTAGCTTCACTAGAGCCTACAAATATTATTTTCTTTCCTGATGGCTCTAGTTTAGTTATCTTCTCTTTTGGAACATGTATGTAGATAGGACAACCAAAGACTCTGAGATGACTTAGGTCTAGTTTCTTCCCTGTGAATACTTCTTCTGGGGTGGTATTTTCTAATATAGAGTGGGGACATTTGTTTTGAATATATACTATTGTGTTTGTTGCTTCAGCCCAAAAAGATATAAGCATGTTTTGATCATGTATCATAGCTTTTGCTACTTCTATGATAGTTCTGTTTTTCCTTTCTGCTACTCCATTTTGTTGACACATTCCACTGTCAAATCTTCTCAATATTTTGCAATGACCAAAGTTCTTCATTTTCAATTTACCATATCTTCCAATAGGAAATCTTCCTTTCTTCGTATGAACCATAACTGTATCATCAACTTCAAAAGTTTTATGTCTCCTTGATCTTTCTGCACTATCCTTGTATTTCTGATTACTTTTCTCCAACTTATGTTTCAATTCCTCATGCAATTTCTTCATAAACTTAGAAATTTTTTCTCCTTCATCGCTCCTTTTCTCTTAACCAGCAATATCTCTCTAGTCTGATATACCTCTTGGTTGTGTGTCATTAAAAATCTTGAAATGTGTCTTTCCAGTTCTTCTATTTACTGAACTATTATATGCAAACTCTGCTTGTGCCAATATTAAATCCCAATTACTCAGTGTGTCTCCAACTTAGCATCTCAATAGATTACACAAAATTCCATTTACAACCTTTGTTTGTCCATCATTCTGTGGATGAAATGTAGAACTATACTTCAACTTGATGTCCAACTTCTTCCAAAGTGTTTTCCAAAAATAGCTGACAAACTTATTGTCTCGGCCAGTGATGATACTCCTCGGTAACCCATGCAATCAGACAATCTCCTTAAAGAAAATATCTCCTATACGTATTGCATCTGATGTTATTCTACATGGTATGAAATGTTTCATCTTAGAGAATCTATCCAAAACAAAAAATATGGAATCATTATCTCTTCCTGTCCTCAGTAAGCCAAGAACAAAATCCATGCTTATATCATTCCAAGGTTTCTCGGGAACACAAATTGGTGTATACAATCTAGTAATCTGACTTACTCCTTTTAAAACTTGATAAAATCCACAACTATTCACAAATTTCTGAACATCCTTATACAATTGAGGCCAAAAATACCTTTCCTTGAGTAAATTCAATCTCTTATCAATACCAAAATGTCTATCCAAACCACTACTATGTTTTTCCTTTATTAAATTAGTTATCATTGATCCCCTCGGTATGCACAACTAAATACCTTTGAACAACATATCTTCTTGAATGAAATAGTCTTCATACTTACTCGGTTGATTTGAAATAGGTTCTCTGCACACTCTCCACTACTCAGAAAAATCAAGACCATTTTCATACAAATGCTTCATGTCATCAAAACCAAGAACCTCAATTCTCATTTTAGTCAACAAAGATCTTCTTCTACTCAATGCATCAGCAACTCGGTTAGAAAATCCACTTTTATGCTTTATCACAAATGTGAAACTTTGCAAATACTCTACCCATTTCATATGTCTCTAGTTCAACTTATTCTGACTACCCAAATATTGTAAATCCTTATGATCAGTATACAACACAAATTCACTTGGCATCAAATATTGTCTCCATTTATTGAGAGCTTGAACAATAGCATAGAATTCATGATCATAGACAGAATATTTCCTTTTTGCATCATTCAACTTTTCACTAAATAAAGAAACAGGTTTAACTTCTTGAGTCAACACAACTCCTATTGCACTTCCACTTACATCACATTCAACTTGAATACCTTATTGAAATTAGGTAGGTTAATACAAGCATTTCAGCAACCTTCTTCTTCAAAGTCTCAAAACCCTTATCAGCTTCATGTGTCCATTTGAATTCTCTTTTGTCTCCTCTCATTGTCTCAGTCATAGCATTACAAATAGAACTAAAATTTTTGACAAACTTTCTGTTAAAACTTGTGTTAAAATGGAAAATAAATTCGAGCTAGGAACAAATTAATCCAATTGAGTAAGGAAAAAGGAAGATTATCATGAATCAAGTATATCCTTAGAGCATACACCAAAATGAAACAACAAAGGAGACAA
>MU224676.1:4729845-4744394 GCA_018584345.1 Thuja plicata | reverse complement strand
AGCAAAAAAGAGAGAGAGAGAGAGAGAGAGAGAGAGAGAGAGAGAGAGAGAGAGAGATAGAGAGAGAGAGAGAGAGAGCTTTAGCTCATACAATATCTTAGAAGAATGAGAGAGAGAATAGAGAAGTTTTGTATGAATGTGTAGAAGAGAGGAGAAATATCTCTATATGTAGAGATGAGAGAAGGGGTTCAAAGTGTAACTCCCATGAGAATGAATGCCACCATTCATAAGTGTGTGAGGCCAAGTGTGAGATTCCTCATAAGGAGGAATAAACTAAATTACAAATAAGTATTTGTCCTCACGTATTCTATTAGAGGACAAAATGAAATATATTAGGATACCTTGGCTTATATCCTAATATATTAGAACAAGAAAAGAAGAAAAGATCTAACCTTGGTTTATAAGTACACCAAGGAAAGATTACAAATTCTAACAACTTGCCAATCCATGAAATGATCTTACCTCACTAAATTTCTCAAGTGTAGGTCAACAAAGTATAGCTTCAACCTTCTTAGGATCCATGTTCAAACCATCAGCTGAAATCACAAAACCTAAATACACTAGTTCTTCTTTCATGAAGGAACACTTTTTCAAATTTATCAGCAACTTTTCCTCTTTCAATCTCTGCAACACTTGTCTTATATGCATCAAATGCTCTTCTCTAGTCTTACTGAATATCATAATATCATCCAAGTATACAATCACACATTTATTCAATAATTTCTTCAAAACTTCATTCATCAATCTCATAAATGTACTTGGTGCATTAGTTAAACAGAAGGGCATAACCAACCACTCATACAAACCTTCTTTTGTCTTGAAATAAGTCTTCCATTCATCTCCTTATCTAATTCTTATATGATGATATCCACTCTTCAAATCAATTTTGGTAAAATATTTTGCTCCACTCAAACAATCCATTATATCATACATCCTTGGTATAGGAAATCTATACTTAACTATGATCTTATTGATTGCTCTTGAATCAATGCACAGTCACCATTCTCAATTCTTCTTAGGTGCCAATACATATGGTACTTCACATGGACTCAAACTTTCTCTGATTAAACACTTTTTCAACAACTCATGAACCTTTTGGTTGATTTCTTCATTCTCGATCGGTGTCAACCGATGTGGTGCCTTGTTTGGTAAACTAGCTCCAGGAATCAGATCCATACAATGACTAATATCTCTCATCGGTGGTAAACTAGCTCCAGGAATCAGATCCATACAATGACTAATATCTCTCATCGGTGGTAAACCATCCTGCACATTATTTGAAATTATCTCCTTGTACTTAGTAACCAATTTCTTAACTTCTGCAAGAACTTCATCTTTTGTATTCTTACTTGGTTTGTTAGGAATCAAAGCATAACATATATCATTTCTTTTCAAATCCTTAACAATATGTCTACCTTCCATCAAACAAACTTTCACAGATGTACATATCTCACCAATAGATTCTTCAACCAAAGGTAACAAGATTTGCTTCTTACGTTCAACCCAAATAGTATATTTATTCACTCTTCCATCATGTATAGTATGTCTATCATATTTCCAAGGTCTACCCAACAAAATATGACAACAATCCATTGGCATAATATCACACAACACCTCATCATAATACTTCCCAATTTTCATATTGATAAAACATTGTTCACTCGCCATTAATGTATGCTCATCCTTGATCCATGAAATATGATAGGGCTTTGGGTGCTTCATTATTTCCAATTGCAACTTTGTGACCATTTCCTTGTATGATCGATTCTCTGAGCTTCCACTATCAACAATTACTTTCCAAACTCTGTCTGCAACTCAACATCTGGTCTTGAACAAACTTTTCCTGATAGGATCTTTCTTATTTTTTTCACTCCAAAGTATTGTTTTGATCATGACATTTCCTTCCTTCTTAGGTTCATTTGGTGACTCTTCTTGCACCAAATCATTTATGCTACTTCAAACTTTCTTTCTTGCATGTGTACACTCAAAATATCTATGTCCTTCTTCACCATACTTGTAACAAGTTCCTTGGAACCCTCTTCTGCTATAACCACCTCTAGAGTAGTTGTCTCTTCCTCAAAATGAACTTTGACCTTTCCACTCGATCTTTCCTTTGTCTTGATATGTGTCTAGATTTTCCTTGTCTGGTTTAGATCTACTATTTTCACCATGAGATCTACCTCTTCCTCTAGGGAATCTACCACCTCTTCCTCTTTTCCTTTGTTTATATCTTTTGTTCAATTTCTCCTCTGCTTTTGGGGCAAACTGATATGCTTCTTCAATGCTCTCCATCTTTACCAAGATGATCTCATCTTGTATAGAACTTCTTAATCCATTCAGATACCTTGCTATTCTTTCCACTTCATCTTCAACATGTCCAGATTTGATGTCTAGTCTATAAAATTCCTCGGTGTAATATTTTACCGAGCTATCTTTCTTCTTCAAACTTTGCATTCTCCTAACTAGGTTAATCTGGTAATCAAAAGGTAGAAACTTGCCTTTCAATTTTTTTATCATCTTATCCCACACCTTGATCTTGTCTTTTCCCTTCTTCTTCTGATCCAATTACAGATGCTCCCACCACAAGGATGCATGACCTTTCAACTTTGTACTTGCAATCTTTACTTTCTTCTCCTCTGATATAGTCTCATACTCAAATTATTTTTCCATCTCAGTTATCTAGTCTATCAACTCATTAGAATCAAACTTTCTACTATAATTAGGAGGATTAAACTGAGGTGTGGACTTCAAACTTGTCAAAGCTCGCATAAATCTCTCTTCTTTCTGATCCATCACAGGTGTAGGTGCAGCTTCTCCTTGCACTTCTTCAAATTCATCATCACTAACATCTTCAAGATGTCTTCCTCTACGCTGGGCTGTCTCAACAACTTCCAATCTTACGGCAATTTATCTTAGCATATCAGCTAGACCTGGATCTACATTTCCTCTCCCATGAACCATCTTGAAACCCTCTGCAATTGTGGGTCAGATCACAATCTGCTACCCTGCAACAATATCAACCAACTTGGGTTAGGGCTTACAAGAAGGAACCTAGATTGCATCTTTTCTCTGATACCACCTGACGCAAGGAGGGTAGGAAGACCAGGGCCAAAGTCACTCCCAACTACCAAACCAACTTGTAGAACACAACATGAAATCAAAAACATAGAAAGGTAGAGAAGAAACAACATAACATTTATATTATCTCATCAAACTCATTACATGTCAGGATGAAAGGGCTTCCTGATTTCTTCCATATATATTTAGATGTTTATAGAATAATCTTCATACATGTGAGGTCACATATCTTGATCTGAATATCTAATACTCTCTTCTCTCCCCAACAAATACTTCCTAAACTATGAATAGGAAATTAAATATATACAAGCTTCCACCAAAGAGGTCGGCACTCATATCCTAAGGATCCAACATAGGAAATAGAAAATATTTAGGTTCACACACATCCCAATGAGATATCTACATTAATTATGCTATGGAAAATAAATGCAAAAGTCGGCCATAATATCCAACATCAAAATACACAGCTCAGTAAGAGTCAACCGAGCACCAGATACAACTCGGTGAAACCCACCGAGACCCATCATTAAAGTATACCACTAAGACAATATAAAAAAATAACCAAGCCTAATTAGAATACAAGTCTTCAACCAAGAGAACAAAACCAGTCATCAAGCACTTCACCGAGCAATCTCCAACAAGCTACCAAACCAAAACAAACATATTTTTGGTTGATACAGGATTACAAAGAACCCAAGATTCTCCTGCATCACTAGTACCTGATACTTGATTCTATAGTCATCAAGTTCAACTTGCATCTTTCCCATCTGAACATTTGCATTCTTTAAGATCTCTTCAATTTTAGTTTTTCCATCTCTCTCTTGTTGAATTGTTTTAGCCATCTAAATAGAAGTAGTTTCATGATCCTACTTCAATGCTTTTTTTTCCTGTTCAAGCTACTTGATCTGATCAAATGAATCATTATCATATTCCTCCTTTATTTTTTCCATAAGATCTTGCCTTTGGTTCCTGGAAATTTCAATTTGTTCCTTAAGCTTCTTGATGAAACCCTCTGCTCTTCTTAATTTGAGTTTTAAATCACCATTTTCATCTTTAGCCTTATCAAGGTCTTCAAGTGCTACCTCAAAGTTCTCTTTCAAAATTCCTAAATCCATCTGGATCTCCCTTAAGTTGTTATTCTTTCTCTCCAAGGTCCATGCACTCTGATACCAATTGTTAGGATTAGGTAATACTGAGGGGGGGTTGAATTCGTATTACAACACTTTAAATTCAAACTTAATAATTTCCAACTTAACCATGCAATTATTGAAATGAAAAGAACATACTCATAAAGTAAATAACTCATAACACCATGATTTATTCATGAGGAAATCCTGGCCAAGGGAAAACCCCAGTGGGGATGATACCCACAAATAATGCACTAAGAGTATAGCATCCCTGTGAGGATCCCTAGCCATGTTAGGAGTTGAATATTATATTTAGCACATATCCCTGTTAAAGGATAAAAACTCTGTTAGGGGAAGAACAAGGAGCTCACTACTCTTATAATCGAAAACTGTCTTTACAAAAAGATTTCTCAAGTAACGAACTAAACAAGCATCAATAATGCTTAGATAGTTCTGGTTATGGCTCACAGTATCCTTTATCTGATTCTGACATTACCATGCATCTATGCATTTCATCTACATCTTTTCATCTCAAAACATCTTTATATATACTCGATCTCATAATCAGTCATCTCACAATATATCACAAAACATGATCATTAATTTATCAAATAATAAACACATAGTTAGTGATCATGCATTAACAAAAAGAGGGTAGGACCCAATCCAAATTAGCACTTCTGAATTCCACATTATACTCACTTAATCATTGTGACCATTCAACTTCCTTGTTACACTACTTCCAGAACTTAGTCATTTTGAAAAATTGGATTGTACATCAAGTGACCATGCCAATGAGTAGTGTTTCCATAAATGAAAACCTTTATGCAATGCTAATCATGCCACTTGCCAAATATATTGTATCATAGCCAACTGGATAGATTCTCCTTGCCAGGTATGCGTCCATAGACCCAACAAGGTTATCACCTTGAAAGTCATTAACATTGATCTACTTCTAGATGGGCATCCATAGCCCTGTTAGAGTTGCTAATATGACCTATTTTTTTGCATATTTGTATTTCTTTATTTTCTTTTTCCTTTATTTTTTCTTACGCCTCTTGGCTTCAATATGCATGAATAATTATAACATCATCCTTGTAGGTTGCCTACCAAGGTGGTAGTGAAAAATCTTTGATTTTTCACCTAGCATGCAAAGGAAGAACATCTCAACAATCATTAGTAAGGTATTTAGTTGAGAAGCGTACAAAATTGCAACTGGATATCACCAATTTCATGAAATGACTGAAATTAATGCTAAATTCTATGAAAGGCGTATCAGGTCACAAAAGATATAAAAAATAATCTTTCATTTTAAGCCATAAATAAATGTGATTACCTTTTTTGAAGTTCAAGGAGTAGGAAATTCCTTTGACAGCACCATTGGCATCCAAAACTTGGCTCATAGTTCCAAGAATAGACAGATGGAAACTCTTGGAAAATGGGCATGGTAATTTTGCATGTGGGTATGATGTTCTTCTCAGATGAATTAAATGTGAAATTCCTACCAGGGTATCTTCGTACCCTTATAAAAAGGGCAATGCAATCGAAAGGTGTCATAGCATTTAGGAAAGTTGGAGAGCCTAGGTGAAGGATTATCTTAGCTTAGCCTAGAAGTATGGATATTCTTGTTAGATTGACCAGTCCATTTCCTCATTATCCCTTCTTAGGACTTATAGATGATGATACGTTGGCCACGTTGGTTGGGATAGATGACATGTTGGCTCTTACTGGCCTCAAATGGATATTGGGTGAAGACTTTCTGCATAGTGAGGACCGGTATAGGCTAAACAAAGACAACTCATCTACGTTTGTAGGCTCTCTACTAGACTTGGGATCGTCTAGGGACATGATAATTTTCCTCATAGTGGGGATGTTTGGTAGGATTATGTACGGTGGGCTTGAGTATGTGCTTTATGTAGCTCGAGATGATATTGGGTTCTCGCTGGAAACTGACCTAAGGATTTATCAAGAGATGGGAATGGAGGTGTCGTTCGTTCCATTTTTTATGAATTTTTGCGACCGTCCCCTCAACATTCATCATTGTTACCCATGGCACAGGGTCAAATTTTAGAATAAATACCTTGACCCCAAAGTGAAAATATTGGAGGAGGCGATAAATGAGTTCTATCTGAGGGTCATGTTCGAGCAATCTTGGGATACACCTATTGGGTCAAACAGAGAGGGTTCTTACAGCTCAAAAGAAAAATTAGTGGGTGGAAAAGTTGACTCATGGGAGGGAAATGATAACTCTGGAGATACTTGACCTGCACCTTGAACAAAATCCTTTTCTTTCTTTTTGAAAAAAATCTTATGATATATATGTAAATGATGAAGAAAATTTTGTTAGTTTTGCCAATTTTGAAATGTACATGGAATGACCAATAAATATAATATATTCATTTTTCCTGATTTATCTTTGCATCTACATATGATTTTATTTATATTTTTATTACTTTGAAATGCACAATTCTTCATGTTTCAAAATTTGTCTTTAATGTTTTGCCATAAAGAATTGAAATATCATAACACGGGACCTCATTAGCGCACACAAAATGATAATGAAATAGAGGGTACCTTTCTGAGAACACACCCAAAAAAAAATGGGTAAACCTTGTTGCATTGGCATACTTGCGCTTAACAAACCAAAGGGGGTTAGTGCAGCATCAAATAGAAATCATTGTTAATGAATGATAAATTGACAATCAATGATGGTAATCATGAAAGACCTACTGCGACTAACAAGGGACTAATGACTATACATGAGACACTAGAATTGTGTCATTTCATTGTAGGGATTATTAAAATGAAAACACACCACACAAAGCAAACCCTAATTGTTTACATTTACACTAACTAACAACTAACCTTTCTACAAGAATCCATTTACTCAGATTGGGAAGTAGCCACCTTTGCGGCCTAATTTTTCCCTTTTGATCAATGGCTCCCACAAATTGTGGCACAAGAAGGGAAACAAGAATATTTCCCTTCTTGGGTGTGATACATCATAGGTAACAAAATCATGACTCAACTTGGGTAATTCCTATGATATCACATGAGACGGCATCTTGACTTCTTTGATTGGACTATTTTCATGCTCTGATGTTAGCATGACCTCAACAGGCTGACAAGAAAATGGTTCCTAAAAAAACCTGATTAGGCATATGCAAACCTCTGTCAAATAAATTTCCATGGGAAGTGCATCCATATGTTCTTGGAGTAGGGGAATTGGTGGTCCTACTTCCAGGGATGTAGGGGATGACTTTGTCTGGCTAGTAGGACTCCAATCGTCAAATAAAGTGCAAAAGGCTTCAAGCTTGTCCCAGAACTGCATGTCGTCACCTTCTACTTCTCCTTTCTTACTAAAGGGCTCGCGTAGAGATTTCCATAGTGACACTTTATTTGGAGGTTTCTATGCATCCTCTAAAGCTTTTCAAGTAGAAAACTCATTATCCTTGACAAAATAGGGGAGCTCAAAAAAGAGGAAACATGGACCATCAACCTCTGGATGTATCAAGGGGATCCTCTCTCTTGTGTGAGTTGGGGAGCTTGTTAAATTTGTTCATTAGTTTGTCTCGAGTGGAAAACCACAAGACTTCCCTCAAATAATGAAATCATATCTGACATCAGGGACTAAAAAGAGAACTCTGAAAGATCGTTCCAAGTTGGTTCATCTCCCGCCGGACATGAAACTTCTAGAAATTCTTCATTTCTAGCTTGATCCTCCATGACAGGATCTTCTTCCAAATATGAGTCCTCAATAAAGGCCTCAAGCCTAGCTAAGGAATGCTAGAGGATGCTCTACTGCCTTTCAAGATCAATAATTCTCAACTCGTGCTGAAAATTGAGCGATATCTCTAGGGTACAAGGAAATGGGTTCGTATGACCAAGTTAAGGAGCAACCCAATCAACATAGTTGTATTGATTTGGGTCCATGGCACTAACTAGACCTCAACCATTGCCTATTGTGTGCACTTTCTTGCTGCATCAAGCTGAAAATCCCAAAGAATACATAGACTTTGGTGATTGTTATTGTTTTGTCCCACCGAGCATGCCAGGAAAAATTTTTGATCCCTTGATTTGTGACTCATTTCGATCGTCGAGGGGAAGTTCCATAAGTGTTGTATGAGGAGGGATAGGGTGTGCCCTGCAACACAACCTCTAGGATTTTAGAAGTCGACTCTTTATGGTTGGTGTTTGGAGAAAAGGGAGGAGAACCACCTTCAATCAAATAGCCTAATCTAAGGGGAGGTGAAGCACTGAGTAAAAGCTTTGTTGGATGAGCTAGGAATTTTTTAGGTGGTATTTTTAGAGGTTTCACCTTCTCTATTCAGAGATCTGTATCATCACTCACTCACAAAGTGGTGCATCACATTCTCTTCATTTTTGGTAGGAGGACAAGAATCCAAAGTCCTAGACATAGGTTTCACACATTCATATCATGTCATGGGAGGCATCTGCAAGGGTCTAAATTAAGGCACATTACTTCTAAATATAGTGTGATTCTCCTCAACAAGGGACATAGTATTTGACACTATTCTCAGGCAGACATAAATAGTCTAAATAAGCATTGAAAGATAAAACCTCACTTCCTAAAAAATAGTCTTCTCGAAGAGTATACTGCAAACAACATAAACACATTTGAACACACCTATGAGAGTTTAGCACATGACACATTGACTAACAAAAAGGAAAAGGCACCAAGTACACATTCCCTGTGATTTATTAAGAACAAACATGCCAAGGTAAGAGAGAATTACCCAGAAATAATATGCTACAGTATACACCCATAGACTACAAGTCATAGGGTCTTGTTCTTAGAAAAGTAGAACTCTGCAAATAGTACAGTATATTTCTTTGCCTACAGAACCGAAGTCCAATATTTCCAACCTCTTTCAAATTACAAATTGTTGGGGTTTTATAGAATAACCCTCAGTTGAGATGGTCTTAGAATGATTACATTTTGTTACAATCAATTGGCATGTCAAAGAATTTGGCATGGATCACTCAAATTCCTCATCTGCGGCTGAATGCTTGAATCTTATTGGTTTATCGCAGCGTGACTTCCAGCTGATTCAACCACAAAATATCGTGGAAACTTTATCAGAATAGTCATGATGCATGTGTTGATTAGAGTGTTATAAAGTAAACATTTGTCTATAAAAGTTTTTAGTCATGGAATTCTTCCCACAAAAGAATATTCCTCATGATGTGTTGGCAGGCCTTGTTGAAGCAAGGGTGTTCAAGAGGACATGTGGCAGACGGTCAGAACTTGAGGGGAGTACATTCTTTGCAGAGCGGTTAGGAACTCCAATGGTTTGACGTGTGTCATTCGGTGTTGGGTTTATGGAATTTGTGACTGCTCTTACGCAACCGAAGTCTGAGGTAACACACAAAGCGTGGAAGCAGTGTAGAAGGAGTCTACAAGTTACACTCGTAATCTTTTTGCAGATGACACATTTTTATTTGGTCAAGCTAATATTGACAAATCTAGAGTTATTAAGAGTATCATTAATGATTATTCTTTATCCTTAAGTTAGTTAGTAAATAAACAAATAAAAACTTTCTTCATTAATGTGCCCCCTTAGTACAACAACACTTTATTCAGTTTTGGGGATTCACCATTGGTTCTTTCCCATGTAAATATTTGGGTGTCCTTTTTTCATAGGTTCTAAGAAGAATCTTTTTTGAGAAAATATTATTACCTTTATTTTGAATTGAATCTTATTGTGAAAACATAAATCGTTGTCATTGTGTAATACCCACCCATAGTTGTTAATATCAGTTTATAATGCCAAACTCTTTTAGGCCACTTTTCACGTGTGTGTTAGTCTTTTAGATGGATTTGGTGATACTTTGATGTATGATGATATTTTATAATAATTATATACTATGAGACATTGATTATTTGAATTATACCATGTTGTTAGCTAGTTGGTGATTATTATGTTCATATGATGATGTTATGGATATTTATGTTTTACTAACCACTGACTCTATATCTACATTTACATGGATTATGGATATGTTTGTATTTCTATTTGATGTGTTTGTATGGTGAGGGACAGAGTCGTAATTACTTGTTTACGAGATCCACACGATGTACAGATCTCTACGATTGCATGTTATGATTATATACATGTATGCACATGCTCAGCTTTGTGATGCAGGTTCGCAGGTACTAGGCATCATCTCCCCTAAATTGGTAGGATTGAGTGTGTCCTTACACATATCTCAATGGTTAAAGAGGGGAGGTAGCATTCAGGACTATAGATAAATCCTAAACCTACATTTTGTCCTATGAGAGGACAAGTATCTGATTGACTACCCTATCCAGATTCGTCAAGGTGACGTGAATCTATGAACCTCATTTGAGCATGTTGGTGACTGTTGCATTTTAATTTGGTCAGATTTCAGTGTGCATGCATTCATTTAGGTCAATGTTGCATTGTGTCATGATGTTTGTAAAAGGATTAATTAAGGGTTAATCACAAGGTTAAATTATTACACCATTTAGAATGTTGAATTATTAATATGTTGATATTTAATTATAAAGAATTAACTAAATACATATATTTATTAAATGATTAAAATATAAAGTTTAAATATACTAATTAGATATTTAATTAATATTAAATCAAAAATTAATATTAAATGCACAATTGAGTAAAATGTCACTTTAACATTTACTTTTAGTTTCAAAATTGCATGTTTGAAATTATACTTTAGATATTAATTTAATTTAAAATATATATAAGCATGCAATTTTGAATGCACTTTATTTAATAAATTGAATTTAAACTTTAATTAAAAGTTCAGTTGTGTAAACTAAAGTCAAGTTAAAATTAAATAAAATGGTTTTTATTAATTTTAAGTTGTTGAGTTTTAATTTATTTAGGGTTGTACTTTTTCAAACCCTAGTTTCTAGGCTTTCTTTAAAATAGATCTAGGTGGTCAAATTATTGATTTGGTCAGGTTGGAAGAGAATTTCTGGCAAATTTTGGTGATTAAAGGTTTTGGTTTTCAAAACTTGGGATTTGGGGTTGGAATTTGGTCTTCTTTCCTTTTCAAGGTCAAATCGTTCATTTGAGGTAGGGTTTTGAACCTTTGAAGTTTTCAGGTATTTCTCTATCTTCTTGATGTCTGTGTAGATTTTGTGTGAAAATCATATTTTGATAATCAAGATTGACTAGAAGTTCTTTTGGAAGAGAAATTTGATAAAAGGTTATTCTTAAAAGTTGTGGTTTTAAAAGTTTTTAAAAAATCAGTTTTAGGAAAAATACATGCATTAAGTATGCTTTTCTAAATTTAGGTTTTCTTCTAAATTTGTTGAATATTCTTCCTTGATTAAAATATTTTTTATATATAAAAAAGAAATTTTGGATTGTATATATATTTGGGAAAATATATTAATATTTATATGGAAAAAATGTATTTTTCCATATATATATTATATATTAAAAAATTTATATATTTAAAATATATATATATATTTAGAGGAGGTGGTTGGCTCATCACCCCCCCCCACCACCTCCAATCACCGCGAGAGTTGTGGTGAGCATCGCAATAATGTGGTGTCACCGTAGTCTACTACAATGTGACCACAACAGCTGCAAGGGACCGTAGGACTGCGGGCACACGACAGACCGCAGGGAGCACTGTCATGGGGTAGGAGGGCCCCGCATGCCCCTTATTTATATGCGTGACCATTTTTAAAAAAAGGAGGTTGTGTTTATATTTTTAATGGTTTATAATTAAATATTTTTGTTATGTTTTGCATTGGTGTTTATTGTTGTGGAGTTTATTTCTCAGTATAGATAGCACTAAGTTGGCTAAGGATTAGTTTTACTAGAGGCTTGGGATTCATTATTATTGCATATGTATAATTGTTGCATACTTCATATGAGTTATTATCGCATTGATCATAATTACCCAACCTTGTCAAAGTTGAGTTCATATGTATGCTTGATCATTCTTGAGAGTACTTTGTGATGTTTATGGTTATTTGAGAACTAGTATGTTCCTATTGTGATAAGGAACCCATTTGAGAATTATTTTACCATTATGATTTTTATTCAATCTATGAGCCTAGGCTAGGTTATCTAGATACCTAGGAGGGAAGTGTCTTACAATGGAGACTAGGGCCCGCAAGTGGCTAACCAAGGCAACTCATTGTAAGTAGCTTAATAAGTGATAACTTAATAAATTACTCGGTTTGAAATATTAATAAGATAATAAGTGTTCCTTGCTTATACCTTGACTGCTAGTATAGGCTAAGGATGGGAGTGGGAGAGGATTCTTGCGTGTCCAGGGGACATTGAGGTCTGGCATGATTGGTTTCCTTGTCTTTATAAAAGGATTTATGATTCTGCATATGATCACACTTGGGGGTCAGAGTCCAGTGAGATCATCCCAAGGGGTAGACATATGTGATGACACTTCCCTATATGTGTCCTAAGTTTCCTACGAGTGTTCTGGTGCCTCTGGTAGTGTTTTTTTATCATACCTATTTGATGACCTTGTAACCCTTGCATCTAGTCTACATTTGAATTGGCCTTTCTTGATTTTGATATTTGTTTAAGTGGGGCCTCATGTTATCTCCTCAGTACGGTGAGGTGGACCTCTGGATTCCATGTGGCTGCATGGTAGTGATTCTATTTACCATTGAGATCCAATGTTCATGTTATTTACTTTAATTATCTTAGATGATGCTACCGCATGTTCATTTTTTGGAGACTTGCTTATCATCATCATGATTTGTCTATCATGTATTCTATTATGTATTGATTTGAGACATACATTCAAGAGATGTATATGTACATATACTTGTACTTGTAATTTTTATGTTAGTTTACTTTATGGTTGCACTTAGTAGTTTAGTTAATGTTGTTAAAAGTAACCACGTCTTGGAATCCTTGGGAATCTTAACTAAGTTTATATACTTTGGTATAGTGTCTTATGTTTGTACTTGCTTCCGCATTTGAATTAATTAATGTCTAAGTAAAAAAAATATTGTTTCAAAGTTTTCAAGTTAGGTTAATTTCTTATAAGTTAGGTTAATTTCTTATGGGTTCCTGGGTGGGACATTACACATTGTTGGGTAAAATCATGATGATAAAATGTCCTTAATGTTGTTCCTGTCTATCTTATATCAGTTTTGAGTATGCCTAAAAAATATGCACTAGAATTTCAATATGTTCTTAGGACTTTTTAATGGGATGGGAATGTAACACAAAAATCCAAATTGCCCCTTCTATCTGTGGACAAAGTTTGTCTTCCTAAAGAATGTAGAGGGGCAGGAATTAGAAATCACACACTTTAGAATAAGGCATCAGGTGCCAAATTACTTGGGCGACCAACAATAACTTTAAGACCCCNCCCCCCCCCCCCCCCCACAGGAATAGTACAAAAATATTGGCAATTATTTTAGTACTCAGAAATCAAATATAATTATATACGCATATTTTTTGTTTCCCGTGCAAACATAAAATTATTGTTGTTGGAGAATCATTTTCAATTGCGCAAAATTAGTGGAAAATTGTTGGCGAATCATTTTTTTCCATGTGCTAGAGAAACATAATAGTAATAAATAATTTGGCGATTTAGACACATTTCAATGTGAAAGGTTATTTGATTCGAGTGAAAGCTTTGTGTTCATTCTCTGTGTAAGCCTGGAATAATTCAGAATTGGTAGTTATAAAGGTAAAGGAGCCTCAATACGTACTTAATATTTTAGTCTTTATTTTCATATAATATCTAATTCTTGGTCATACTCATTACAGGCAATGTACACTAATGTTCAAAATCTCCATACCATGGGCAAACGCGAAATGGCATTTCTCAGGAGCATTAAACTAGAGAAATGGAATAAAATCCTCAAACTAGTAGATGACATGAGCGAGAGGGAAGTCTAATTGGCCTTGGGGAATTCACACTTCGACTATAGCTTCACTCTCTGAACCTGTAATGACCCTACTCAAATCTGATTGAAAACTTTTGATTTTTGGCCTTGGAAATTTTTTCAAACACTTCACATACAAGGGTCATATGACGGATATAACATTTCAGTTTGCTTTAATGACTCTTTTCTTCAATTAGCATCAATGATAATGCTTGCAAGAGGACTCAAAATTGACTAAACAATGACCTAACATGAATGTGCAACTTATTTTGACAATATTCAATGCATATATATGACTGAAACTACTTGCAATATGCAACTACAGTAACTAGTAATTATGACAAACACTTTGGATGCGACCTAAGATGGCATTAATGCACTTACAGCCAAGTGGCATTAATATAAACACTTGGTATGCAAAATTATAACATTATTTATGCCAAAAA
>MU224676.1:4697169-4725021 GCA_018584345.1 Thuja plicata | reverse complement strand
CCAAAGATGAAGACTTTGATCACCAAAATGTCTTCAACAATTCCTCAAATTGAACCATCCAAAAACTTGGCCAAAGGCCACAAAATTTTAACCAATGAAGCACAAATGAAAGTCTGAAGTAACTTTCGCCCAGCTGCAATAATTCAAGTGATATTTCACACCCTCAAAATTGCTCACCAATTGAGAGTTTTCATTCTCAATGGCCAAAGACAACTGCAGAAACCCTAGGCTCCACAACCATCTAACATCAACATCAATAACAACAAATCTGCCTGGTGAGAATGAAGCCCAGGATGCCTTATTATTCTTTTTTCTCCACTTTCTCCAGAAACTTCTAGAACCTTATTTTATTTTATTTATTAAGTGACTTTATAAAAATATTTTATAATTCAAGTCACTTTATTAAATTAATTAAATATAAAGTTACCTTTTAATATTTATTTATTTGATAACTTTATAAATAATTAACTTAATACCACTTATTTATTTAATTAAAATAATTAATTAGTCATCCTCATAAAATATTCATTATTTTGGAAAACTTAATTAATTAAATCAAATTACCTCCAAAATGGGGACATTACAGAACCAATGGGGAAATCATAGGAGTTTTTATTTCCTGTCTCCTTAGGGCTGGGAATAAAAAAGATGATACAATAGCTCTCTGTAGGAAGATTTTAATTGATGAAATCCTAAGGGGGATAGAAGAGGCAGTCAATAGTATCAATTTTAGGCAAAATATCCCTTACCCTGAAGATTACATGAGGGCTGAGATAGGAAGTCCGGAGCATAATCTTAGCTTACCCCGTATGTCGTGCCTAGTACTTAAAGATATTGATGTTTTCAAAAATTAGTGAGAAGAAATTAAACGTAACCTTCACTTCCTGCTTATATTGACTTGACTTATCCCATCTACTGACATAGAATGGATGACCTATTACTTGGTATCTGAAGGTTTCTCAGTTCCTCCACCACTTAAACAGATGGACCTAGAAAAGTTGCAAGCTTTTCCGCATGTCTTCAATAAGAAAGGGTGGTTGTGTAAAAGTTCGAACAAAAGGAGTGCTTGGTGAAGCATGCAGGTAACTGTGGAACTGAGGAATGGGGAGTCATAGGAGGAAATTTTGATCCTCAAAAAAATAAAAGAGGAGCCCATTTAAGTTAAGGGCAAAAAATTGAGATGTACATATTTTGAATAGCAGAACGTTCCAGGGATACTAATATTAGGATATATGTCTCCATAGACTTTTTTATGCAAGTTTTAATGTTAGGTCTGGAAGATCTATTTTAGTTATGAATCATGGATAGAATGGATAAGATGAAACATGAAATAAATTTTCCATTAATAGATAGGAATAGTCTTTGTATTTCTAGTTTGACAGGAAAACATGGAAGGACTAATTATGTTTATGTCCTTTACAGTAATGTTAAAGACACTAGCTCGACTGGGCTACCAGAATGATTAATGATTATAGTACTTAAGAATCTCCCTGAAATAGCAATCTCTATTTTATACCCTGAAATTTTCAGATTTGCATAGGAATCTCTTTTATTCTGGGTACTAATATTGCTAGTTTATATGGATGACTCTAGTGTCTTGTTCTAGACATTGTACTAAATCTTTATGATACAATCATGAGCTAAAAGGATAGTGTTATCTGGTTGTGTTAGGTTTAGCCTGGAGATTTCTTATCCTAAAGTCAACACATATCATTTATGGGATGACTTCAGGGTAAGAACCCCCAACTCTACACTTTTTGTTAGACGGGTGTATGACCCATTCACTCAGTAGATAGAGTAGGATCTGAAGAATGGTTTTCTCTTAAAATGGGGATAAGCATGCTGTGATTTTACTCTTTTTTATTAATTACATTTTAGAGTATAGTAATGGTATGATTCACACTTATCCTATATACACAGCCAAAGTAATTAACATGCAAAACAGCCAAATATTGTTAACTGGAATTTATCCACTAGTATTTTGTTTAATGGATATGAATGTGGAATAAGAGGAACTTAAGGTTTTATAAAACAATCTAACACTTAGATACATAAACAACAGTAGAGTACAAGATAATATGGCTATATATATATATATATATATATATATATAGAGAGAGAGAGAGAGAGAGAAGCTTAGTCATTTGAAATCATGTTTTATCATTAACATTAATGGATGGGATTATGTATCTTTGGCACACCAATATGTAGAATAAATAAAGGAATAGGGAAAGGTATGGACTAATGAATTCTATGAATAAATATAAAGGATATTCTCAGTTTTTAAGTTAAAGCAAATGAGTTTCTATTAAATTTTAATGTAGTAATTGTGTAAATATTTTAAGATTTTAGGAGGTAATAGGTTGAGGAAATCCTGGCTTATAATGAGAATGTTTAATATTCAGTGAAATAAGTTTCTGATTAATAACCCGTCAATATGATACATGCAATAATTAGGAATATATGCTTCCATCTAAATGCTCTCTGATGTGAATATGTGTATCTATGTATTTCCATTATTAGCTAACAAGTCAAATTCTAGGAAAGGGGAATTACATGTCTCAAGGGTACAAGTATTATGGAAGGAGAGGCATTACAATTTGAGGAAGGGACTTTTGCCACACGGACAAGATGAGAACATTGTTTATTTATTGTAATCTATAAACTGTAACTAAGGGTTTACCCTTAGAAAGTCATAAGGTTATGGATTAAATTTGTATTAGGAGATATTGTAAAGTGAAGGAATGTCTTCACTCTATTATTATGTTTTTATTTTTGGTATTTGGACTTTGGTCCCAGGCAAGACTAGAGGTTTTCTTCCCCGTTCTTTCCTACCAGTGCCCGTAGTGAACGGAGGTTTTTGTAAAATTCTTAATAATATAATAAAATTTCTCTAGCTTTTGGCCTTTTACTGATCAAAAAAAATGTGAAAGGATATTTTTATTGGTGATTTACACTACCGTACAAAACCAATGAAGTCATTTTACTATCGATATTTACTTAGTATAGAAAACAACAAAAATTTTCATGGTGAATAGTCTTGAATCCAACCAACATCTTAGATTAAAAAAAGAGAAGCCCTTAACAAAACGCTATCATAAGTAAATAGAAATTTGACAAGAGTAGAACAATAATCATAATAATTTCTAGAATAAAAACCAAAACAAGATTTTTTCCAACACAAGGTCATTCAACTTAAAATGGAATACAAGGCCCAAAAATGAAGGAGTAATTAACTCTTATTAAATTACTAACAATGCTAATATAACTAAATTATAACCTTATCAGCAATTGGTGCAAACTATATGACACATCTACTCACTCAAAGTTGAACTAACCTCAAATCAAAATAATGGCAAGAATTGCTTAGGATTATTCTTAAAGAAAGTTGTTATGGGGTAAATGACAAATATAACATAAATATAACCATGGTCTCAAATACTTTCATATTGGCATTTGAAGAAGACATCAAACATTTTTAAGACTAATATCATGATTTGGAAAACATTTAGCAACAAGTTAAGAGAAACTAATTTCTTAAGAATAAAAATAATTCCACATTAGCTACTTCCATCCCTCCTAATAATGTTCCACCTCTGCATGACCAAATTACAATAAACAATCATGCACCTTCCAAAGGATAATATAATGGATTCAACACTAATAGACTACAACCTCTAGGACTCAGTTTTCAACAAAGGGCACTCACAATTTAATCAAAGATTTGAAGATATCCAATTCAAAGAGATGCTTCAATCAATTTATTGGAAAAATTAAACAACAACCATGATACACCAAAAGGGAAAGAAAATGTCATTGCTACGCTAGATGATTTGACAACTTTATTAAAGGGAAAATTAGGACCCCCAACGTTCCTTCTTATTTGTAGAGTATGTGGGAGGAACTCACAGAACTATTTAGTAGAATTTGAAGCTTTGGGAAAATTTATGCTCTATTCCATCTGCAAAATGTTTATATTTATATTGGTTAACAATAAAAAGAGTGGTAGAGTCAGACAAAATTGAAGTTAAAGTAGTTGGGGAATTTTAGTGCATCTACATACAACTTCCCCAAAATGCAATATATAGACATTTAAGTGGTTGACATATAGACTTCTGACATCTTTGGTTTTTGGTCTGAGCAACCTCCTAGGAGCACACACAATTAAAAACCTTAACAAAGAGACAAAGAAATCATTAGAAAGATAAATGTATTAAGTTTGATATATCTACAAATGTAAAAATCCTTTGCATATATAGGCAAGAGGCAAGAGAATTGAGAGCACACAAAATGTCATGTGTCCCAATAGTGTAGGTAAAGTAGAACTACCCAGGTGTAGATAAAAATGTAACCTGGAGAATATAAATGAAAACTAATATGCCTAAGTGGAACTTAAGCTAGAGTAAATAATATTTACTCTAACATGGTTACCTTGGAGAGGAAATCAAATACAAAAGTTAACCAAGGCTTAGACATATGATTATAGAGTATTATAATTCCAATGAAGTTGTATTTACTAATGTAAAAATGGGAGTGTATAGGCTAGATGATATGCTTACTTTCATTAGGGTTTAGACAGATCCAGAGCAAATACAGATTAATAATTATATGCATATTTGAATACACAAATGAAGAATAATCTGACACACATAACACAGAGATTTAAAGTGGTTCACCCAATATGCGCTACATCCACCAGAGAAACAATTGTCCACTTAATTTTTATTATCCATCATAGAGAGAATTATAATATGTTATATCTCACTTAAGGCATTTTACAACCACTTATTTATAGGCCCCTTTTTTACTATTTACAAAAAAAAAAGCCCAACAAAATTGACCTAACCCTAAAAATTATACTTGTAATACTCTCTCTCTCTCTCTCTCTCTCTCTCTCTCTCTCTCTCTCTCTCTCTCTCTAGGTACCTTATAGTCTTTTGGGTTTTTACTCTATTTAGGTTTTATGTGATGGTTGGATACAATAAAATAATATGCCTAGAAAAGGTCATCAACCAAATAACAAGACATATCAGCCTAGTGATCAGCTCTTGAGATAGCTTGCAACTCATGTGGCATTGAGATACCAACGGCTCTATAAGGATCATCGATCCCTGCACTACATGACAACCCTAAAGATTCTTTTGATCGAGATCAACTCAAATATATATGCATAGTATATCATATATAATGCTACTAGTTGTTGATGCAATGTCTCCAATCCTATCAATTGCTTTCCTCTAGGAATCAATGACTACTTTTTATGTTGTGTGTTTCATAGATGGTGCTATGGTAGAAAATCTATGGCAAAGAAAATGTATGTGTGATGGTGGAGGTCAATCAGCCCTATGATACTGATCGAAGTCTACAAGTCTACCGTACCCTTGACCTACATAACTCAAAAGATAAAGGTAGTTGATGTTGAGGCCCAAACTAACCTCAACATACAATTGCTACACAGAATACAATGGAATTTGGTCATTATTATGATAACGACCATGTGTTATAAGAAAATATGGGTATATGAGAGCAGATACATCTACTCCAGCGCATTGCATCACCTGGTAGGCCTTCACCTTGGAATTCTCATCATAATAAAGAAACACCTCTCTTTTGATGATATCCTTTGTGACGTGATGATGGACCACGTCGAAGGATACATCACCCGAGATACCCACCCTCAACCTCTGAAAAATCTCATTTATAATATGAAGGGTAAAGGACGTATGAGTACTCAAGCGATCCCTAAGTCACTCTAAACTAGTCAGAATACTCACGCAAGTGTCCTTATCCACCCCATGAGAGGATTGTGTTGTGGCTCTAAGTCTATCAATCTCTGTATTGATGTGATGAAAAATTACACCAATATTAGACACATCAGGTACTATTGCATTACCAGGATCAACCATCTAGGGGTAACATGTATTGTTACAAATTATGTAAGTTTAATGTGTGTTAAGCAAACAAATGTGATAAATAAAATCATGTCAATAACTACATACAATATTAAAATCTAACATATGTACATGTACAACTTTAAATGATGAAGATTAAATATTCTTTTAATAACAAAATAACAACCAATAACATGTACATCACCAAATTTAGATTCCAAATCAAGTAATTTATAACATATACATCTATATATTGTAAAGGACAACATAGATTTTACATTGTATAAATGCATAGATTGTAAATCAAACAAATGGAATGATTGCAAAAATGTAATCTCAAATCAACTAGATGTAGATTTTGACATATATATTAAAGTAGTTCATATAAATTTTAAAAAAAAGACTTCTACTCCAAGATGATCCATCTTCTCCATCTGATTATTCTTATTCTCTTTCTTTTTCCTTTGGTGATGCCAAAATTACTTTATTCTTATTATGCTAGGTAATTTCCATTTGTTTTCTTATTACTACTTTCTTGGAGTACCTATGAAAAATTAAAGGCCCTATGACTCGCTTCTCCACATTAGAAACATTTTCCCTGAAACTCAATTTCATTGTTGTCATGCCCCCTGCAATATACTCCCTACTTCTTGTTCCTTGAGTTGATTATTTATTTCATTTACAACTCTCTTCTTCTTCATAGGCCTTCTTTCCTTTGCTACTACTTGTTTGTCCTATTTCTATTGTCATTCCTCCATGACCTCTTGAGATATTGTAAAACTCCTCCATGCAATCTTTTACAGTTGTATCCTTTTATTTCAAACTGTGAAGCTTTGTAAATAATTCCACAACATAACCTCTTGGTATAAACTTCAATTTCATTTTGGTAACCATATGATATGTTGGGTGATCCTCATCTCACCATTTACAACTCTTTCTCTCTACAATCCCCTCCACTAAAGGGAAACATATTCATATTATTTATGTCTGCGCTATTAGTGCAACTTCTAACTTCACTCGTTCCTATGACTTACAAAGAACATAACTTGTATGTTATTTTTATGTTAAGCTAATTAAAGAGGAGCAATGTTTAACTCTTTCTTTTTTTCATTGTAATTTCAGTTTATAAGGTGGTTGATATTGTATAAATCATGCATTGATATGCAGGTTGTAATTATTAATGATTAATAGAAATCATTTTTGGGCTGCTTTGTTTTATATCAGCATATTTTTGCTTCTTTCTTCTTGCTAGATCTAAATATTTGCAGGCATAGCTACAAAAAATTCTACATAGTTTCAAAGCCCATGGGATCTAGGAAGGAGCTGCAAAAAACTATTTGCACAACATTTCAAGAAAAAACTATTTTCCTTTTGATGAGATACATGAGTTTTTTGCAAAACCATTCATCTTGATTTCGTCATGCATTTCAGTTCAGTGGGAATTCAAGAGTTTAACAACTTGAGGTTTCTATCTTCCAAAAGGAAGAAGAATCATTTGTTGCAGAGAAACCTACTATAGCATTTTCTATGCTACATTATATATTGACATTCTTTCTCTTCTTTGTGGAGGCACAAATGGGCCTTATCTTTTCTTTTCATTTTTTGTGAGACCTCAAAATGAAGGATACTGCAATATTGTAGTTGTCATGCAGATTAGGTTTAATTTTATGGAAGGGGTTTTTCCCCATTGTGTTTCCCATCTTTCCTCTTTTCTATTTCCTTTAATTAGGTTATTTTTTTCTCCTTAGCTAAAATTAAGGTGGGGTGTTACTGTTTGTTAATTCTAGCCTCATTTTCACGTTCTATTTAGATTTGTAATTAATGGATGAGAGGTTGTTTAAATTCAATCTAAACAACATAATTGTGGATTATTACCTACATGCATAAGTCTAACTAGAGGAGAATAAAAGATTTTTCATGTTAGCATTTCACCATAATTTCAATTTATACGGTTGTTAACTTCGTATAAATTTCATGCTTTGAAATTATGGAATACATAATGATTAATAGATTTTTCATTTAATTATTCAATAGCTCTATTTTCTTCTATTTTTTATCTGCATTTTTTTACTTCTATCTTTTAGAAAGATCTAATTCATTTTACAGTATTATATGCAAAATTCTACATGGTATCAGAGCGGGAGCTAGGAAGAACGGGCATCAATTTTCTTTGTAGGTATTGTAGATTAGATTTATTAGATAGAATGAATTTTTTTATTAGTTTGGGGGTGGTCTCTAATAATTTTTTGTAATCACAAACAGAGATAAAGTTCCATTTATGGGGGGTTAATCATGTCTGGTAATTACTTTCACCATTATGTTGTCAAGCTAACCTCGAGCAACTATTTAACCTGGAAGGAAGGGATAAAGAATCACTGCATTCAGCATGATCTACTGCCCTATCTCCATGGAAATGATCCTGAGCCAAGCGATTGTGAACATAAAAATGCATGGTTGAATAGTAATTGACATGGTCTGTGGACTAATGTGTCTTACTATTTCTAAGGATATTTTACATCACATAGAGTACACTGAGTGCCCTTTCATTACTTGGACTATCATCCAACAATTGTATGGAGACAATGGATCTTCATCTGAAAGTGACGTTTAATTGGAAGGCCTAGATTTTATGGATGATACTGGGATTTGTATTGCCCCATCTTGTTTGGACACATCCTTCCTAGTCGATCAGCTAATTGATAAACCATATGCACCTGTTGTTTCTTGATATTTTAGAGTTGCTTCATTCAAAGCTTCCAATGATTCTTTGTAGCAAGATCATTTGTTTCTTCTAGATTCAGTTCATTGGGATCAATTTCTATCAAATATCTTATTTTATTTGTAGAATCCCTCATTCCAGATCTAGATGACAATATTGATTTCATACATCTTCTCTTTGATGAAGGTGATTCTTCTCCAGTTGTTGTGAGGGAACCTTCAAACCCTCTTGTTCATTCTCTACATGATCATTCCTCACATATTGATATGCGTTTGGATACTTTTGCACAACAATTTGAGAGCTATTTGCCTTATGAGGATACGTAAGTTTGTTTATTGTGCTCTACATCAATTTCTAAGAGCTTCTAGATTGTCATATTCAGCAGTGCCTAATTTGATTATGACAAGTTTGATGATCAAAGGGGAAACTATGGATTAATTTTAAGAGACATCATACATCTAGATTTTTATTCCTACATATTCTTTTCGGGATTAGGGAGACTTCATTCATACATCTTTGATTTTGTTTCTTCCTAAGGGGAAGAATTTTGTTCAAAGATCATGGACCACCTTCTACATCCAGTTTCAAGCATCTTCAATTGATTACACATTGTGGAGGGGTACATTATCTCTTGCATTTCACTTTCTGTGCATCCTTCTTGGAGTGAAGGATACAACAACATTGTAGTTTCCATGCAAATTAGTGTTAATTTTGAGGGGGGGGTTGTTCCCACTAGGTTTTCCCTCTTTCCTATTTCCTTTCCCTCTTTCCTCTTTCCTTTCATTAGGATATTTTTTCTCCTTTGTTAGCCTTAACAGGGGTTGTTAACGCAACTTCTACCTTCACTCTTTCCCATAAATTACAGAGAACCTAAGTTACATGCTATTTTTATGCTAAGCTAACTAAAGAGGAGCATTGTTTAACTCTTTATGCCTCCTTTGAAATAGTTCTTGTTTTCAGCGTAATTTCAGTTTATACGGTGGTTGATATTGTATAAATCATGCATTGATATGAAGATAGTAATTATTAATGATTAATAAAATTTCATTATTGGGCTTCTATATTTTATATCAGCATATTTTTGC
Organism: Thuja plicata; assembly: GCA_018584345.1. Lineage (NCBI taxonomy): Eukaryota > Viridiplantae > Streptophyta > Pinopsida > Cupressales > Cupressaceae > Thuja > Thuja plicata. Next base: position 4,715,326 of record MU224676.1, on the reverse strand, counting down.
TTCTTTCTTCTTTCTAGATCTAAATATTTGCAGGTATAGCTGTAGAAAATTCTACATGTGCCAACTTCACTTTCTATTTGTCAACCATTTCTTCAAGGTCAAAATATTCCTCCAACAACCTTATCCAATTTATCAAGTCTTCAAGGTTTAATGCTCAAGAAAATTTTGGTACTAACATTTGATTTCACTTCGAATTTGCAACCAAAGTCCTCAACTCATTCTTGATTGCAGATCAAAATTTCTCGAACATCTCCATATTATGGCTTTGTCTTCTTGGGGACATCTTCAACAACCTTTTTTTTATTTCTACTAATTCTATGCATATTCAAATTCACAAATGAAGAATAACCCACAACACAAATAACATAGAGATTTAATGCGGTTCACCCAATATGGGCTATATTCACTAGAAAAATAGTTGTCCACTTATTTTTATTATCCAACATATAGAAATTTACAATATCATATTATATCTCACTTAAGGCATTTTACAACCACTTATTTATAGGCCCCTTTTTTACTGTTTACAAAAAAATTGCCTAACAAAATTAACCTAACCCTAAAAAGTGTACTTGTAATATTTTATCATACCTCTCTCTCTCTCTCTCTCTCTCTCTCTCTCTCTCTCTCTCTCTCTCTCTCTCTCNCATCCCTCTCTCTCTCTCTCTCTCTCTCTCTCTCTCTCTCTCTCTCTCTCTCTCTCTCTGGGTCCTCTTATTCCCTTAGCACACACTCTCTCTCAATCCCTTGAGACTCTCTACCTCCTCTCTTACTCTCTTAAGGTATTTTTATTCCATTAACTCCCTCTCTCTAGACTATTTTTATGCCTTTTTACTCTATTTTTAGTCTCTTTATGTCTTTTTAGTCTATTTAGGTCTCTCTAGTCTCTTTTTAGTTTTTTTAGGTATCTAAGAGTCTTTTGGGTCTTTTAACTCTATTTAGGTCTTATGAGATGATTGGATGCAATAAAATAATATCCCTATAAAAGGTCCTCAACCAAATAACAAGACATATCAGCCTACTCATCAACTCTTGAGATAGCTTCCAACTCGTGTGGCATTGAGATACCAACAACTCTATAAGGATCATCAATCCATGTGCTACATGATAACCCTAAAGATGCTCTTGATCAGAGTCAACTCAAAATATATTTGCCCAGTACATGATATGGAATGCTACTAGTTAATGATACAGTGTCTTCAATCCCATCAATTGCTTCCCTCTGAGAAGTAATGACTGCTTTGTCTATTGTGGGTGTCATGGATGGTACTATGGTAGCAAATCTCTAGCAAGCCAAAAGTCTATGTGATGGTGGAGGTCGATCATCCCTACGATACTAAACATGATCTACAAGTCTTTCGCACCCTTGACCTACATAACTCAAAATATCAAGGTAGTTGATGTTGAGGCCCAAATTAACCTCATCATACAATTGCTACATAGAATACAGTGGAATTTGGTCATTATTATGATAACGACCATGTGTTGTAAGAAAATGTGGGTATATGAGAGAAAATATATCTACATCAGTGCATTGCATCAACTGCTAGGCCTTCACCTTGGCATTCTCGTCATAATAAAGAAACACCTCTCGTTTGATGATATCCTTTGTGACGTGACAACAGACCACGCAAGTGTCGTTATAAACTAGTCAAAATACTCACGCAAGTGTCGTTATACACCCCATCAGAGGATTGTATGGTGGCTCTAAGTCTATCAATCTTTATATTGGTGTCATGAAAAATTACACCAATATTAGACACACTGGGTATTGTTGCATGACCGAGATTGGTCATCTAGGGGTAACATGTATTGTTACAAATTATGTAAGTGTAATGTGTGCTATGCAAACAAATGTGATAAATAAAAGCATGTCGTTGACTACAAACAATATTAAAATCTAACATATTTACATGTACAACTTTAAATGATAAAGATTAAATATTCTTTTAATAACAAAATAACAACCAATAACATGTACATCACCACAATTAGATTGTTAAAAAGGTAATTTATAACATTCACATGTCCATAGATTGTACATTGTATAAACACATAAATTGTAAATCAAACAAAGGGAATGATTGCAAAAATATAATCTCAAATCAACTTGATTGAAATTTTGACATATATATTAAAGTAGTTCATTTCAATAAATTGAAGAAATGTAGACAAATTGTAACTATTACTTAAGTAAATATGTTATATGTAAATGTGTGCATCATTCAAGTTCCATATAAATATGATGTATATGTAACCTAAGTGCTATTGTACTTGTAATGCACAAATGAATTGGTGACTATATTACTTGTAAAAATTGTGTATTCGTTTTCACTATGGTACTTGTGATGTCTATATGACCTATTGACCATGTGTATTATTGATGTATGATTGAGCTAATCATTGTGATAACTCCTATTTTCAAATAATATTAAGCTCTATGTGGTGTTGTGTGTGTGCATATGAATGATTTGTATGTGACCAACACTTAATTGAAATGTGTTATAATTGAACTTGGGTTTGATGGTTTTCTAAAAAATAAGGTTTTGTAAAGATTTTCTTAAAAAAATCAAGTTTTCAAAAAATATGCTATTTATTTGTCTAATAATACAAAAATTAAAAACTACAAAAACCAAACATATATACTTACGTAAATAAATTTGAAAACATAATGACAGACTAAAAAATATTAAAAAAACATACAACATACAAGCAAAAATAAACAAAGGAAAGGAGAATTTGGTACACTTGGTATAGTAGTGCCGACGTGTCAGGTGATGTAGCATACACTCGTAGTTGAAAATTGCCTTGTCAGCCAAGGGGATTTTCTAGAAACACTATGTCGAGCCTAGAGGAATAGTTGAAAGTGACTAAATAACTTTTTCTGAGCTTTTAAACCTCTTCCAAAAAAAGCGGTGAAAATAGGGTTCGATCGAACCTAATGTTCGATCAAACCCCCTGCATCATAGGGTTTGATCGAACATACATGACATCATTTGTTTGATCATACATCTTGACGTGTATGGGTTCAATCGAACATAAAAGATAGTTTGATCGAAAGCAAATTCACTTGAACATGATTTCTATACATTTTCACCAGTCGCACGTTTTTTCTACACGGAAAAAATTGTAACTTGCTATTGTGGGATCACTCGTTATTATGCTACATGAATTAGATCTATGAGCTTCATGAGAAAATTTTAAATGACCCAACTATGACTTATGATGTCTCGTAGATCAATTGGCTTACATATCCACTTGAGTAGGTTTTGTATATTTGTATTACTTTATTGATATTTTAGATATTTCAATGGTGGAAGTCATTCTCATTGCACCTTTTTCAAAAAAAAACATTTGCCCATCACATGGTCATATAAGAGATTGCATTATATTGTTTTTTTGTTGATCCACTTGTGTTAACTTTCTTGGGCTTGGGTTTCCTTAAGAGGGAACAAACACATATCCCATCGAATTAGAAATTATATATGTAAGTTTGAGCTAAGTCATTTAACACTATGCTCAAAAGTATGGAAGCAATTCCTTTATTTGAATTTGATATTCCGTTTTAGGAATAGAGTTTTAGGTAACAAAGCTTGATTAAAAGCTTTCATGGAATTTCTTGGGCATTTGTGATTTGTAAAAAAAAAATATTATTTACTTTCTAAATTTTCAAATGAAGCTTATGGAATCACTTGCAATTTTAGAGATGATTTCAATTTGTGGTGATGTTTTTAGATTGAACAATCTCTCTTGATTTGTTAGTATATTTTGGTAGCCAAGTTTACATGGAGCCTCTTGGATTTCTTCAAAGATCGGACAAATAGCAATTAGTTTTTCTTTATTTTGAAGTATTTTCTTTTGTTTAAAAAAAATAGTTTACATTTTTAATAAAGATTATATTCCTTAAAGTTTGTGTAACTCCATTTTTTGTGCATTTAATGCATAAATAACCTTGTAGGGATTTGTGTTTCCTTATATGAGTAAATAAAAGCTTTGTATTTGAGGTTATCCTCTACCATTGGTTCAACCCCTTCTCTTGATATTGCTTGGTAGAAATTTGTTTGGTTTAAAACCTTATTGCTCTGAGATGGCCTTGTAAATGATGCTTAAAAATTTAGTGGTATACATTGTGTAGGTGGTTTTATATGACCATGAAATATCTTTGTTGGAGAAAACTCCATTACTAACACAAAGTAGTCACAAACTTTTGATATGGGAGGCTAGATAGATGTAACTTTGAATTTATTTGAACATTTCCACTTCTAGCTCCCATAAAATATATAAGAAAACCCAAAATTGTGATCACATCTAAGGTTTTACAATAGGATCTAGGGTGTTGCAGTGGCATCCACTCATCACAATAGCACCTCGTCACTATGATTTTGTATAACACATTAAGGGGGCTACCCTTGTGCCTTCTTTACCTATAATTAAAAATTACTCTATCCTAATAAAGTTGTGCATTCTTTCAAAACTTCAATTTGCAATCACCACTTACGAAAACATGTCTTGAAAGTCGTTCCTCCTTAATTTGGTAGATCTTAGCACTCTTTAAAGTTATTTTTAGTGTCATCTTTTGATATCTTCATTTATTTTAGAAGCAATTTATCTATTATTGTCCTTTTTATACTATGGTTCATAGCATGCTTATAAAAAATGCTTCATTTTGATAAACAAAAAAAATGTTGCTTTACATTTTAAATTTAAGAAAGTATCAACATATATTATTTATTCCTATGTAGTGAAAGAAATTATAAATGATCTCTTTTGATAAAGAATAAAAGAATATTGTTTTAGATTTTACATATAAGAAAGCATGTACTCTCTCTCTCTCTCTCTCTCTCTCTCTCTCAACAATGTCATGTCTCTTGCTATGTTCCACTCGTGTTTGTGCAATAGAAGCAAATATCCCAAGATGGTTGGGTTCACATATACAAGTTGGGCAAGTTCTATTGACAAAAAAAAAATCCACTTCTAGAAATGTTTGTAACCTCTACACACGTGAAATCACATATAGTAGCAAGCATTGGCTCTCTCCTCAATGTAAGCAGAGTATCACGGAACAATAGAACATGTAATGCAAATGATGCATTTAGGCATGAAATTGTTTCAAGCAGGGACTTCCCTTTGTTTTCTGACAATCAAGGGGTGCTAAAGCTTGCCAAGACTCAATCTTTGATGAACATATCGAACATTTGAAAGTTTTATTGTCCTTTCATACATGGGCATACCAAACATTTAAAACTTAATTGTCATTTCATCTATGAGCATACCGAACATATGAAGCTTTACTATCATTCCATCATGCAGCTTGAAAATATGGATCAATTGTGTTGCAACATTGTCCATTTTAAAGTCAAAATTCAGACATTCTTATCAAGTCTTATGATCCTTGACAAATTTGTAAAATTTGAAATAAACTAGGTAGACATTATATTGACCACTAAGGTGTTGTGTATTATTATTATAATATTTAGTATTTAGTGATCGACTTAATCTTTAATACAGATTTTAAGGATATTCTTATTTTTGGCTTTATTAATTGTAAGTCTTATTCTATCATTATCATTTTTATTGGATTCTAACAAAGTATTTTGCAATCTTATTAAAAAGACTTTACTCCTTGCTTAATATCAAATATCTTATAATCATGTTATGTTTTTGTAACAATAGCATTGTTAGTATTAATTATTAAAAATAAAAAAAGTGTATGCCTTGTTTCTACTCATCTTATCCTTCCAAAAAAAATGAGCATGACAATTTACAATGAGGTAGAAGGTTTCTTAATGATCTTACTGCTCAAAAACCGTAGTCCAAAAAAACATTTCAACTTTGAATTTGAATTAGAAACATAAAATCGTATCATTCTTAGACCATAATTTAATTAAAAATTGAAGTACCAATCTATTTCTCTAATTACAAAGGTCCTTTAATCTTGTTTTTATCATCTATCTTTTGTAGCTTGTATACCTTCCTTCTAATTACAAAGGTCCTTTTCTCTCTCTTTATCACCAAATATATATATATATATATATATATATATATATATATATATACTTTTGAAAAAAAATGGTTTTCATATTTATTCGGCTTAAACATTGTCCCACTACAATTAATGAATTCGTACAGCATTACTTAATAATAACTACAAATCATGCTAATGTAAATGCACATCTTAGTATTAACTATAATAAAATATCTAATTTTATTATCAAATCAATTTGAACCGCAGAAAAATCATTTGCTTTTGTTGTCTTTCAATAGTATCATTTTGACCGCCAAAATTAGTACACCTTCATGTGCTTAAGCCACTTTTTTTTTAAACGCAAATATCAAATCACGCTATCATCATTAAAGCATTCTACGAGGAGCTCTATCCCGCCTGAAGCCTTAATTTAAATTTTACCACTGAAATCAAAGGCAAGTACCAATATTAATTAATTACTAATACTTTATTCAAGAACATTTAAATTAATTAAGTACCTATAAGAATTTGATAGAATCAAACAATGCACTAAATTATAATTCATTAATTAATGAGGTTCAAAATAAGGACCATTACAGCAACCTGGTGTGAATCAATAACTCCGGCCCCAAAGTGCCCATTTTTTGGCTGGTTTTCCCGACGCAAAACAAACAGCTCCTACAAGAATCAAAAGAATAATTTAGTTTTTTTCATCTGCCAAAAAAGGGCCAACATAACAAAACTAATATCAACCTTCTAAACTTTCTACTATAAAGCTAGAAACAACAGGAAAAGAGTCCTGGAGCGAAATTCAGCTGTGCACTTCATGTAGATGGGAAAAGTCCGACAATGTGGGCTAGTGACTGGCAAAGACCATAAGTTTGGGAGGGGATGGAGGAGACGGGAGAATGGTGCAGACTGAGTAGCCTGGTAGATAGCAACCATAAAAGCACAAAAGAGGTTCACCATATGCAGGACCAAGGCTCGTTTAATGAATTCTGTCACTATTGATTGAAATTCAATTTCTACTCTAATCTGTTTACAAGAATAATCCGGAAAAACTAAGACCATGCACAATAAAAAAAAAGAGCACAGCAAGAAGTGAAAAAAAACATGTAGTATACTAATTAAACTAGTTTGTAATTTGCAGCTTAAAGAAATTTACATACAAAAACTAGGCTAATATGATAGATGAAAGAAACTTTCTACTTGCATTACAAGTCCTCATAACTAGCTCTAAAAGAACCTATGCACCCTGACAAGACTTATAGCAACTCTTTGTACCTCCTATCAAGCAAGCAAAAGAACCCACTGCAAAATTTAGAGAGGTAAAATAGTGCTGTATGTAGCAATATGTAGTTAAGGAAATCAATGTTAAGAAAAACTAGAGAGGCAAGATGGTCACAGCAACAAAACTTTTGGAATAAGTTGGTTCCCAAAGAATGTCTCAAATTTACTAATTGACTCAATGGGAGGTAGAGGAAATCTTTGCAATTCTTGCCGTTTCCTCGTCTCCCAGATATTGGAGCAAATTAACACAAGGGGAGGAGCAGGAAATCTTTGCACTTACACTTGCTGGATTTTCCTTGTCTCCTCGATAATGAAGCCATGTATCAATTATCAAGGTGATTTGGCATTGATGCATAGGGATTTAACTTCAAGAGGTACTGGTAACAGGAGCCTTCAAAGCATTTACAATGCTAAATCCAAGAATTCAGCCATGCACAGAATATAGAGTCCAACAACAGTCTGATGTGAGACAGAAATGCCACTGTTAAAAGCATTGGTGAATGTCCAAAACTATTTTTACCAATATTTGCTCACATGAAAAATATAGTTGGGGAATTCAACCGACTTTTAGACACTTCTCATCCTTTCTAATGATTTACCTATTCATTAAAATTTGAATACACCTCCATAAAAGTTATGTTTCATGCACTGCTTACTCATGCATCATACACATATTCCATGACCTGCTGCATTTGCAAGTTCTTTTTTTCTTAGAATGTTTTAATTCCAATTTGTTTTCCTCGTTCCTCTATTGAAAGTTAAGCATTGTGAAACCAATTTCCAAATTGTTTCAAAAGCCAAAATATTTTTTTGGCTTAAGCCTCACTACCATATTAAATGTTCAGGTGATGGATTCCACCAGTTCTAATATTTTATTCCATTTATAAAATTTTAATAAAGTAGAACAACTTCCTTCTTACTGTAAGTTTATTTCTGCTAAGTATGACTAATCACTTCTGCTTTAAGGTGAATTCACAGCATATGGAGGTGTTTACAGACTTACAATAATATTAGTACATCAATATAATAATCGTAATCTAAAGAAGACCCATGGTGCAAAGTTGTTATGGCGGCAAGTATTTCAATCCTCCATGCCTGTATTTCAGGTGTTCCAGTAGGCTTCCACATCACTGCAAGACAGTCACGGCACTGTCAAAGGAAGATTCTGTTAGGGTTTTCACGCCATTCTAGTAAAATTGATCTTATGAAAAAAAACCGGTTTCAAACATGCTTTTATGCTGGAAAAATATGTGCTGTCTCTTGCTGGGCCCTCCTTGGAGACAGGGTGGCATCAAGTGCAAATGCTATTTACCTGGGTAGAGGTAGGACTTTGGAACCTTCTTTTGTTCATTGTTTTTCTTACTCACCAGGAAGAGCTCTGGCTGCACACTCAACTCCAATGTTTCTGCTAATCAACTCCAATGTGGAGTCAGAGATGGTTGTCCTACGAGAGACAGATCTGGTGTGTTCTTCTAAAAATAGATTATTGGTGGATTTTGTGTTGGAATGAGCTCAGACTGCTTGGAACTTGGCTCTGTGTCTTATTTCTTCCAAAAGGTCTTTTGAAACTCAGTTCCAACTGATGGAATATCTCCAAAAGGCTTTTGTCAATTCCTCTACAAGTATTCAACATTGAGAGCTTCATTTGCAACCCTGCTCATTGAGTTTTGGTTGGGGTGTAAGGGCTTCCTTTGAAATATTGAGGTCAGGACAATTTGTAGGCTATTGGACAGTCTTGGTGAATTACTTAAAAGTGGATCCCAAACCCTTGGATGAGTCCCATACGGTGTATGTCTGGCTGAAAGTGGCACATGACTTGGACTCCCTCTGCCCAAAAATTTGTTCTGTATTTTGCAAGGATCCTATGCACAATAGGTGTATTCTAAAGGTGTCCCTATCAGATACTTCATCTACCATAAGGTGGGGCACAAACCAAAAGAATCCCACAATTTCCTCCCGAGGTCATTCAGCTGCTCACAATCCAACCTGTTTGAATCATCCCATGACTGATGCGACTCCCTTTGGAAATGGTTTTTTTTAGTCCTTGTCCTTCTTATGAGGGAATCCCTTAAACTGAAATTTGCTTGTATTATAGGTAGATTGAGAGCCTTAATCCAACCTCTTAAAGGATTTGTAAAGTGTAAACCCATCCATAAAAATAAAAAGAACCATAAGTCTTCTCTCTGAAATATCAGTAACTAACACTGCAAGCCTCTAAAAATCTGCAATATATGTATCAAGTGAACCCCATTGCTATAACTGTGCCAACTCTTTGAAAAGCATCTCTGGGTCCTTTTTATCAAATCTTTCAATCCTCTCTATAAAATCTGCATAAGAGGTGATCCTTCATGCCCCATGGTAATCATCCCATGATGCCACCACACGTGTAATGCCATCAAGATGTATAGCTGCATATTTAATGACCTCTTCCTCTAGCATAAGATTGAACTAAAAATAGGTATCTACCTTTTGCACCCAAGCTCTAGCTGAAGTCTTTCCCGAACCATCATAATAAGGAAGAGTCAGTTTTCCCGCCTTCATCCATAAATCATAGTTTTGTGTTCTATAACTAATGTGGGGTCTATGTTGCATTGTAACATCAATATAGTCCCTCAATGATATAGCAGCTTGAAACTCTGGACCTCCACTCTCCCAATCATGACCTAATTGATCCTGCCATTTGTTATCTAATGCTAATTATCAACTAGTGTTTGTGCACTAGGTGAAAAGGTAGGCATAAGAGGCCTCAAGTTGATGGTTCTAGTTTGCTGATTTAAAACTCCGCCATGAACCAAGTTCTCTCCTTGTCCATTGTAGCCCTCGTTGTTGCCTCATTATTACCTCCATTATTATTTGCACCAATACTTATCCCCGTTTGTCAAGCCATCATTTCTGTTAAAAGATCTCTTTGTTCTGCAGCTTGCTGCCCTCTAACCAAAGCATCCAACAAATTCAGAAATCTCTCCTCCTGGACCTCTTGCATTCTTGTCACCCATATTTTCTAAATATTGTACCTCTATTGCCCTTTGTTCTTCTACAATATTTTATCCCCCTACTGCCCTCTATTCCTTTGCAACCAAATTTGTAGCAGACTTGTTTCTTGGAGTATTATAATGGTGTGCGAAAGGTTTCTGGTCTAAAACAGACATAGCATTCTATCATAATGTGCCCTCCAGGATGGCAGGATAAATTAGAATAATATCTTTATTATTTCTTATTTAAAGGTCAATATTGTAACTTATGTAAATATTAGATGCTTTCTATTTTACGATTGTTTCATAATAGAAACATCGTCTTTGTACAACTATAGATGATCGTTTGATCATTCAATTAATTCATTCATTATTTTACCAATTGCTTGCATAATATAGTATCAGATCTTGGGATACGATTTTTTTTTTTAACTTCAAGTGAAATTTTTTTAGTTTTAAAAAAACGAATCTTGTTTTTTTTTCGAGGGTTTTGAAACCTGTTGAAAGCTTTTTGGACCTAAGTCAGTGCAGAGGAGATTTCTATGCCCGCGTTTAGAGATTCATTCTGTTTTTTGCCAATCAAATTCCATTCTTCCTTGTGCCTAAGCTCTCTAGTTTGTGGCTTGTGTTATGTTACTGGGTGGTGTCAATTTTTACAGTTTGTTTTGGTTTGACGGCCCCACTTTTCCACACGCGACTCTTTTTGTTCCTTGTTCTCCAAAATCTTTTGCGTTTTTCCAAAAACATGTGGGTTTTCTAAGCAACGAGTTTTTTCTTTACTCTTCAGGCCTGTGTTTTTCTAAACGTCATATCTCTGCAACCATTTCCAGCCGCGAAAATCCATCTCCAACCACGTCTTTCTCTGCATGTTTGTGTTTTATAAAAACACAACCTGTGGCTCTTCATTTTCGTGGCTTTAAGAGATTTGCTCTTAGTTTTTCTCTGCAAACCCGTGGCTGCAAGGGGTTCCTACCTATCACTAGTGACGGCTTCTAGTGTTTTTCTAAAGTTTGCAAAGCCTTCTTTCAAAAAAATTTGGTCATTTTCCTACGACCTAGGGTTTTCACTTCCAGCCGACTAGGGTTTTAACAAAATCCTTTGATTTTTTGGTCGAGTTCAAATTGTACCTACATAGTCTTTATGGGTTTTTCGTGAAGATTTATGGGTCTTCTACAAAATTTTGTGGGTCCACACCTTGGGATTTGGGCCATCCGTACTTGATATTTTTTGTTTGTACCTAAATTTGTCTTTATTCCTGCATTGGGATCTACGCCTCAGATTTTGCAATCAATTTTTTGCCTCTTCAAAAAAAATTGTTTTTCGTGCCTTGGAAAACGTACAAATGGCATCTTTGACCAACATAATGTTGGAAGGCAATCAACAATTCAACGACAAATATTACAACACATGGAAGCAGCAAATGATGACTATCTTAAAGTATTGTCGCCTTGATGAGCTTGTTTTGGGTAAACAATCTCGTCCTACCGGAGTTGGACAAGATCAGAATAAGTTTGATGAGCGCAACTTAAAAGCGGTCATGCTTATCAAGCTTTATGTTACTGATGATCAGCTACCACAAGTGTCATCCGACAAGACATTTGCAAAGATTTAGACTATTATGAAGGATCTCCATGAGACATCAAATAAGAGTCATGCGTTCTTCCTTAAGAAGTGCCTATTTTCTATCATGATGGATAAGTGTGTCCTTACAAGAGCATCTGACAAAGGTTAAGGACATTCGAGATCAGCTTGAGGCCATTGGTCAAAAAATGGAGGAAGAGGATATGTTAGTCATAACTTTAAAGAGCCTACCAAATCGTATGAGCACTTCATAGAAATGCTCAACATTACTGCAACTAATGTTGACTTAAAGTTTCCAGACTTGTGCACCAAATTTTTGCAATAGGATCGTTGGAAACAACAGTTTGGTAGCAGTGCAACTTCATCCTCCTCAGAACAAGTTTTCGCAACCAAATCCTTTCACAAGGATAAAGGTGAATCTCAATCAGCTTAGCAAAAAGGCTTCAATCAACCTCAAGATAGCTCGAAAAAGAAGAAAGATCAATGTAACTACTGCTATAAATTTGGTCGCTTGATAAGGGACTATCGGAATCGGTTTGCTTCTGAACAACGTAAGTAGGGAGGGTCTCGGCCTAAGGCCAATGTCGCAAAGCACTCAGAGCAAAAGAATTTGCATTCTACGCTTTCATGGTGAAATGCCCTACAAATCATGTGAAATCTTCTGCTTGGTACATAGACTCTGGTGCTTCTCAACACTTCACTCATCGGTGCGATTAGTTCACAGACTTCTCACCTTTCACTGATTCAATCTATCTCCATAATCAGTCTCCCACACAGGTTGTTAAGAGGAAGACTCCTAAGGAAGCCTGAACTGGTAACATGCCTAAGATCAATCACCTGAAAGTTTTTGGCTATTTAGGATATGTTTGGATTCCAGATGCCCAGTGCTCAAAGTTAGATTCCAAGAGTCAAAAACTTATGTTCGCATGGTATAGTGACAACCACAAGGCTTACCGGTTGATTGATGTAGACACTGATCGTCTTATCTTCAATCGTGATATTGTCATTGATGAAGAACGAGAACCATTTCAGCTTTCCTCGCATGTACATAATTATGAAGATCAGCCTTTGAAGGTTGTTGATTTGGGTGTCTGAATTCCATTAGGTTCACCTAATGGGAGGGATGATGCAGACTCTGACTTCAATGATGCACTACCTGAATTTCCTCCGGATGATGCTCCTCCTATTGAATATGTTCCAGTTATTCCTCCTGCATCAAGTGTTGGTTCTTCTACTCTTCGGCCTAAATGGTGAGCTAAAACCATCAATGATCTCCATCCTAATGAGCTCATCAGGGACAGATCTTCCAAAAGCAAGAGCAAGCAGCCAAATACAATCAACTTTGCTCTCATGGCCAACATCCATAGTATTTTTGAGTCTCAAATATTTACTAAGGCTAAAGGGATTCCTGAATGGGAAAAGGCTATGGAAGCTAAACACCAAAGTCTTCTGAAGAATAACACTTAGGTTATTTTTTATCTTCCTCCAGAGAAGAAACCCATTAGCTGCAAATGGGTGTATAAAAGTCAAGTGCAAAGCTAACAGAACCCTTGACAAGTACAAAGCTTGTCTCGTTGCTAGGGGGTTCTCACAGAAAGAAGGCACTAACTATGAGGAGACTTTTACTCCTACAGCCAAAATGAGTACCATACAACTTATCCTTACTTTAGCAGCTCAGTTTAGTTGGAAAGTCCATCAGATGGATGTTAAGAGTGCCTTCCTCAACGGTGAGTTGCAGGAAGAAGTCTACATTATGCAGCCTCCTGGTTTCAAGGTTGTTGAAAAAGAACATCAGGTGTGCAGACTGGTGAAAGCACTCTATGGTCTGAAATAGGCTCCTCGGGCTTGGTACATCCAAATTGACAAGTACCTTATAGATAATGGTTTTTAGAGGAATCCATTTGATTCTAATTTGTATTTCAAAAACACTGGTGGTGAAATTCTTCTTCTTCTTGTCTATGTTGATGACCTGATTTTCACTGGTACTTCGACACTTTTGATCAATCAGATCAAATAGAGTTTGTATCAATCATTTGACATGACAGACTTAGGACTTCTGCACTATTGTTTAGGTGTTGAAGTTTGGCAGACTAGAGGTAGTATCTTTTTATCTCAATCTATGTATGCCTACAATCAGCTGAAAATCTTTCGAATGCAAGACTACAAACTTGCATCCACACCTATAGAGAAAGTGCTAAAGCTGACAGCCAAATCAAATTCCCCAGTGGTGAATGAATCGACATCCAGGCAATTGGTGGGCAGTCCTACTAAGCCTGATCTCAGTTTTGCAGTGAGCTACATTTTACCCTTCATGACAGCCCCTAAGGTTGATCATTGGGTAGCAGCGAAGTGTGTGATTGTGAAGGGTGCTTCTGATTTTGGTCTTCTGTACAACAGAAGTCATGATCCTAGACTTATTGGTTTTACAGACTCAGATTGGGCAGGTTCCATTGATGACAGAAAACCAACATCTGGATATGTTTTCAGTTTAGAATCTGCTGCAGTCGCATGGACTAGCAAGAAGCAACAGGCAGTGGCTCTTTCCTCGACAAAAGCTAAGTATTGGGAACAGTTAAGGCAGCTTGTGAGGCAGTTTGGCTTCAGAGGATGCTTTCAGACATGCAAATGTCTCAAGCATATCCTACTCCCCTATACTGTGACAATCAAGGGGTGCTCAAATAGGCCAAGAATTCGGTCTTCCATGAGAGAACCAAGCATGTCGATCTTCATTGTCATTTCATTTGGAAGTTGGTTGAAGACAGATCAGTTTAGTTGTTGCATATTCCCTCTGCGGATCAAACAACAGATATTCTCACCAAGTCTCTAAGCCCAGACAAGTTTGTAAAATTCAGGGGGCAACTTGGTGTAGTTGATAGATTGACCATTAAGGGAGGGTATTAGAATAATATAATATCTTTATTATTTATGTAATGTCCCCTTTTCAAAATACGAATTTAATAAATTATAATATTAAAATATTATAATAATACAAATAAAGTCGATATATGGTTGAATAAGTTTTAATTAAAGATTTAAACTTATTATTAAAAGAAATAAGAAACCATCACAAGTCATCACAAGCCATAATCAATAATACTGATATACTATCCATGTATGGTTAAAATCTTTTACTTAACCACATTAGTAATATATAATAATATTATTAATCAATACAATATTATTGATTAATATAATTAATTAATAATATGTTGTTAACCCGTATATTGATCAATATTGTTAATCAATATTAATATTTAATCAATCCATACAGTATTAATAATATTAATGAACAAAAATAATCAATATCAATATTATAAGCATTAGTATTATTAAACCATATTTGATCGACTTCAATAATAATATGGACGATAATTGTATGAGTGATAATTAAATGATATAATCCACGTTTTAACATTAACATTAATATATATATATTGATACAAAAATAAATAATAATATATTAACATTATGATTAATATATTGGTTCAAATATAAATATTAATATCTTAATACTTAAATGATGCTTAAATTCGTTATATCAATTCATATTAATATATTATAATATCAATTCGTATTAATAAGGCTTTTAAGTCGATACAATCCTAATATAATAGTCGACGATATTAATTAATTAACTAAGCCTGTCGACCAACGCTTTGTTCCTAGCGACAGTAGTAAAGTCACGAGTAAGGTTGCGACCCATGTTTGGGAACATGGTTTCCCTTTCCACACGGGAGATATAAAGTGTGGGTTGAAAATAAATTAAAAAGGGGATTTTTTCGGTGATTATTTCATTAGTATGGGAAGATTCAAAGACGCAAATCAATTAATCTCAGAGATCATAACGTAATGTCACTAGTAGACAGTAGTAATACTTGGCTTCCAATTTCTAAACCTTGGAGACTAACGTTGTCATTGCGACTGCTGATAATGATATAGAATGATAGTGGATAGAATGTATTAATTACTGTTTACAAGAGGAACATACAAGCATATTGACAATAAATCCGTGTCTCCCTGTCTGGCAACAATTCTGACAGCCAGAACACATGGGTTATGATAAGGAAAATCGAAAAAGGAGCATTGAAGAAAAAAAAGACAAGATATGTATTAAGATACAATCAGCTCTGAACAAGGAATACAGTCAGCGGTGACTGTAGGGTATTCTAAGAATCACATCAGCGTTGACTGATACAACCAAATCAGAGATACACAACCAGTGATGATTACGGAGGGAAATACAAACAAGGAAAGGAAATAAGGATTTCGAAGTGCAGGATGCATCAAATTTGCTGGTTCATATATTGGTAAGTATAATATATATATATAGGCTGGTAAGTAGCATATGGCAGTATATTACTGTAGCTTATCTAAGAATCAATTCTGAATTACATATTATTTTTGAGTGAATATATTATGAATAAGAATGCTTTTATGATCTAATATATATGTATAAATATATAGATACATATATATATTATTATTAATAACAGTATAATCATATATATATATATATATATATATTATCATTATAGATTTATAGGTATAATTTATATTTGAAGAAATTATTTCAAATACATATATATATATATATATTTCAGATTTGTAAATATAAAGAAATTAAATGAACATTTCTGATGTGCACAAATAAAATTATAAGTATTATAAATTTTATATATATATCAGAATTATAGCTATGAGCTAACTATAAGGAATTCTTTCATTAAATTATAATTAATGTGATATTAATTTATATGAAACTCAAAAATGATTAAAGAATTGTGACTCTATTATGATTATGTAGAGATTTTTTAAAGGGGATCAGGACCCCATTGTGCCAGTATATACTGATGACTAATGCATATGCAAAGTGTGTCTTGGATAGGGACAGCCCCTACCAAGAAGAGGAATGGGTCATTTATTGACCAGCCTAAAGCCTTGGATAGAGAACTCTCTTCCAAGAAGAGGAATGAACCAAATAATGGTTAGCCTAATGTCCTGAGTGTTGCACTCCAGTGGACGGCCAGATCGGACCAAAGGATTATAGAAGATCCTTATTAAGGTCATGAGCCCGACTTGGCAGACTTTGCTCTGGAAGTCTCTAAGGATGCGCTCCAAAGGACGACGACAAGATTTAATCAGAGGAACAAAAGGGTCCTCATTAAGGTTATGAGCCCAACTTGGTAGAATTTCTTTTGGAGGGGTTAGTAATGGTGTAGATAGCTAGTTAATTAGTTTTTTTTGTATATATTTATCTTCAAATTGTTCTGCTAATATCTCTTTTGCAGGTTTACCTTTAAAGAAATGAACCCGGAATGCTGGGGACATTACAATTTCTTATTTAATGGTCAATATTGTAACTTATCTAAATATTATACTTTCTATTTTACGATTAATTCATAATAGAAACGTCGTACAACTATAAATGATTGTTTGATCATTCAATTAATTCATTCATTATTTTACCAATTACTTGTGTAATAAGATACACTCCTTTGATACCATTGTAATATGCAGCCCTATTAGTGCTTTTATTTTTTGTTTCTCAAAATGTGTTTTGATTTTTTTTGTAGTGTCTTCTAAAGACAAATATGTGTAAATATATAGGAAACATTGCAACAACTTTTCAACTCAGTAAATGGCCAAAACACAAATTACAAAGCTGAAAATTCCAGATTCTATTTCTGATCTCGAGATACAATTTTCCATAAAAATAGGAGCAACCCAGATACAAAATATTCATAACATATTTATTTCCAACATACCCAAAAAATGCAGCAAAGAAATAGATTGTTCTTGTTTTCAAAGTTTTGTGTTATGATATTTTTTTGGAAATTATTAAATTATATTAAAACAAATTGGTGTCTCCAAGTACCCCCATCTTATTTTTGAAAATTAGCCTTACAGTACAGATACCACTCTCCTCGTCTCCTGATGACTATGAATAAATTAAAATAACGATAATGTTTGATATTTAATTTTGTTAAGTTTTAGGATAGCTGCAAATGTAATAGCACTCTATGTTGTATGCGTTGTCCAAATGCAGCAATCTCTCTTTCATTTATATTGAGAATGAGGATAGGAGAGACATGTCCCTTCATGGGACATGTCTATTCATTATTATGAGATTAATATAATGACAATTGATTATGTAATTACATAAATATATATATATATACACACACACACACACACATATGTAATATCTCTGAATCATTATTATATTAATTTCTCCTAATACTATTTTAGATATATATCTATATATATATTATATCTCACATAATATATATATATATATATATATATATATATATATTTTCAATAGTCTCATAGGATTTATCCAACAAAA
>MU224676.1:4685274-4696781 GCA_018584345.1 Thuja plicata | reverse complement strand
AGTCTCATGATATTCACCAAGTGCTCAGAGTAATGGCCTACAGAATATCAAGTCTCATGATATCCACCAAGTACTCAACAAATGTTCATAGGTAATGTGCACTTACCATAAGAACATTCACATCATCAATTATCATCTGTTTCAGCCATCACAAGATGTCTATCACAATAGAAGATGTCATCTATCATGATCTGCTTTAGCCATCACAAGATGTCTATCACAATAAAAGATCATGGCATGTTTAAGAAACTTAATCCACCATGCAAGATATCATCTATCATGATCTGTTTCGGCCATCATAAGATGTCTATCATGATAGAAGATCAACTTATTGTAAGATCGTCACCTTCCAATAACTTTAACAAATACAAGTGATAATCATTTGGAAGCCATCACTTCCTCATGATGTACAGAGGGGGCGGGCCCATTAAAAACATGGAGTCACACACATGACATCCACCATGCCTCAGCATAGAGGGTGGAAACAAGGGATTTCACCTTGAACTTCTCTCACAGAGAAGAACTCATTGAGCAGATATCAATCTGTTGATCATCCAAGATTGCTTAAGATGAACTGTCAGACTCCCTCTGAGTCTGATATCAATCTTCTTAGCTCCTCGTCCAAAGTTACCTCTGAAGAGTCAGACTCCCTCTGAAGCTGATATCAATCTTCTTTTTCCTGCAAGAGCATCTCTGGAAAAGATCAAGGCAAATAGCTCTTATAGTACATATAGAAAAACATATGAGAGAGAGACTATAATGAGTACATAAATGTAATATTCAAGGATAATAAATACTTATCTGTGCATCAACATCCTTGACACAAGTTGCCTCAATGAAGGTCCATATACATCAAATCATTAAACACCTTCTCAGATTATTTGAGAGACATCTCTCCCTTGAATTATCTACCACTAAGGATAGTTCAAATGGATATGTAACATTGGTTATTATTCTCCCCCCACAATGTAGAATTCCCACTCTTATATCATTAAACAATTCTCATGTCTTCTTATGAAATGACTTGATTGCTCCAAGAGAGGTGACACTCTAATTGATTGTTTCTTTCTAGAAAGAGACACCCTTCCTTGAATACGTGCTTCTTTGTTAATGCTTGACCACGATCATAACAAATTAATATATCTCTTTAATGAAAGCCGCTTTCAGGATTTTCACATAGACCCGTATACATTCGGTCATAACTTTTGAACTCGAAACTTTCTCTCCAATCGCTTTGGTGAGATTCTTTGACATTTGTTTATCACAAACATATCCAAAATCCAACAGTGTATTTGTGAGACATGGTCCCTGTACAGAGATTGTATTTTCTGAGACAGTCACACATTCACCATCAACAAGCTACTCTCTTACATTTACAGTCTGGCTCTGATACCATGTTAAGTTTTAGGTTAGTTGCAAATGTAATAGCACTCTATGTTGTATGTGTTTTCCAAATGCAGCAATCTCTCTTTCATTTATATTGAGAATGAGGATAGAAGAGACATGTCCCTTCATGGGACATGTCCATTCATTATTATGAGATTAATATAATGACAATTGATTATGTAACTACATAACTATATACACACACACACACACACACACACACACACACACATGTAATATCTCTGAATCATTATTATATTAATTTCTCCTAATACTATTTTAGATATATCTATATATATTATATCTCACATACTAATATATATATATATATATATATATATATATATATATTTCGATAGTCTCATAGGATTTATCCGACAAAAGCTACAAAACATCAACAAATTTATTTTATTAATTAAAACTTATCGTTATTATATTTAAAACCTCTAGACTATATAAAACACTGAGATAAACATCAAACTTAATCTATCGACAATGCTAAAAATAGCAACCCTGCTAGCTGGCTCAATCGGTGCTTGAAACTCACATACTAAAAATACTTATTGGAAGACTAACCCAAATTCATTCCAAAAAAAGGGGATTTAGGTCATAATAATGGTGGAAGCTCAACTTGTTAATGTTTGTAGCTGCAGGAGATATTTTTCATACCTGCAATGGTTGTGCTATCTGGAATTGTAATCTTCATCAGCGTTGATGCTTCATTTGTTCGCTTGGTGAGAGATTTCAATCATTTCAGTCTGGTCATTTAATTAAAGAATTTGCATAGTTGAGGCTCTTAGGATGATCGAAAAGTCATTGGAAAGCCAGGTGTGGCGTGGTTGTTGAACTCACCTTCCGTGGCTTTTGGTAAGCTAAGAGTTTTCCTTTCTGATCGGTCATCTTCATGAAGAGTCACTGTGGTCTCAAGACCTCTCGCTTGTGTAACTGTTGTTTTTTTTGGTAAGTCACCATTATTATAACTGTTGATGATCATGGTTGTTGAAGTCTTTATTGTTGAGAGGTTCTTTCATATGAAGAGTCTTGTTAATCTTCACGAAATGTAATGGTATCTTTTAGTAACTGTTGTTAGTTCATGTAACCGGTAGTCAGAGATTTAAGAGTCCTTTCACCGTATTCTAAGTGTGTATGTAATGCTAGTCGAATGCAATTATGAGGAGAGTGGGTGTCGTCTTTCATTGTGTATTGAACATTATTGTCTTTTGTGGGTAATTTTGTAGATGATCATAGAGTTGCATGCTACGAGTAATATGATCTCAGGTTATCGGCTTTAGTCTATGTAATCAGTATTGTGTGTATACATCCATTATTCTGTATGTTAAGAATATCAGAGTCAATCTTATTGTAAAGAGAATATTGTGTAGCGTTCATTAAGGGTGTGCAATCCAAGTGAGTGTTCTATGAGAATTGTATTCAGACATTCATCGTTATTATAATAAAAATATTTTTCTTGGTGCGGCTGGGTTTTTCCCTCGAGCAGGAGGGTTTTCCCAAGGTATCTCTAGCGTCATTGTGTTTTGATTTATCTGTTATTTGTTTCTTGCTATTCTGGTTCAAAACATTAACATGGTATCAAAACAAGATTTAAGGAAAGATCCAGAACCATATTTATGCAAGTGCTTGAAGATTCAGAGGGAGCTTGTGTGGCAGAGGGATGGTGGCAAGTCCTTTGTAGAGGATTAGCAAGCTCGAAAACTAGTGTGGCTTCGAAAGCTCATTGTTTGGTCAAATATTGGAGACAACTATTTTTGTTTTGTGAAAATCAAAGTTGTGAGAATGCTGCCCCTACTGAGGAGTCTTTGTTGAGAGGGAGTC
Organism: Thuja plicata; assembly: GCA_018584345.1. Taxonomy (NCBI): domain Eukaryota; kingdom Viridiplantae; phylum Streptophyta; class Pinopsida; order Cupressales; family Cupressaceae; genus Thuja; species Thuja plicata. The sequence continues at coordinate 4,693,562 of MU224676.1, read as the reverse complement.
TCAGCATTCATCAGTTCTTATTATGTGTTGTAATGCATTTTTATCTGAGACGGAGAAATTTGAGGTGAAAGCCCTTGTAATGCATTTTTCTCTGAGACGGAGAAATTTGAGGTGAAAGCCCTTGTAAAGCATTTTTCTCCGAGACGGAGAAATTTGAGGTGAAAGCCCTTGTAATACATTTTTCTCTGAGACGGAGAAATTTGAGGTGAAAGCCCTCGTTGCTCTTTCCACTCATGGGAGTAGAAATAATAGATGTCATGTTGAGAGACTCTATGACAACATCACGTTGAGTGACTTTGTGATGAGATCTTGTGTTTATTTCACACATGGGAGTAGCCATGGTGAACATCATGTTGAGTGACTCCATGATGCTATCACGTTGAGAGACTCCATGATAAAGTTTTGGTTTCCTTCACAATGGGTGTAGCCATTGCGACTGTCAAGTTGAGAGACTCCATGACATGAGAATCTGGAAAAATATCTCCTCTGCTAAGAGGGAGTGTTAATGTTTGTAGCTGCAGGAGACATTTTTCATACCTGTGATGGTTGTGCTATCTAGAATTGTAATCTTCATCAGTGTTGATGCTTCATTTGTTCGCTGGGTGAAAGTCTTCATTCATTTCAGTCTGTTCATTTAAGTAAAGATTTGCACAACTAACAAACTCTTAGAGTTAGGATGATCAAAGAGTCATTGGAAAGCCAGGTGTGTGTGTGGCTTTTGGTAAGCCAAGAGTCTTCTTTTCTGATTGGTCATCTTCATGAAGAGTCACCATAGTCTCAAGACCTCTCGCGTGTGTAACTGTTGTTTTTTTTGGTAAGTCGTCATTATTATAACTGTTGATGATCATGGTTGTTTAAGTCTTTATTGATGAACGGTTCTTCCATATGAAGAGTCTCTTTAATCTTCACGAAACGCAGCAGTATCTTTTAGTAACTGTCGTTAGTTCATGTAACCGGCAGTCAGAGATTTAAGAGTCCTTTCACCGTATTCTAAGCGTACGTAATGCTAGTCGAATGCAATTCTGAGAGTGGGTGTTGTCTTTCATTGTGTACTGAACATTATTGTATGTTGTGGGTAATTTTGTAGATCATAGAGTTGCATACCGTGAGTAATATGATATCAGGTTATCGGCTTCAATCTATGTAATCAGTACTATGTGTATACATCCATTATTTTGTATGTTAAGAATATCAGAGTCAATCTTATTGTAAAGAGGTAGCGTTCATTAAGGGTGTGCAGTCCAAGTGAGTGTTCTGTGAGAATTGTATTCAGACATTCATCGTTACTATAATAAAAGCATTTCTCTTGGTGTGGCTGGGTTTTTCCCTCGTGTAGGACGGTTTTCCCAGGGTATCTTTGGCGTCATTGTGTTTTGATTTATCTATTATTTGTTTCTTGCTATTTTGGTTCAAAACATTAACACAACTAAACATCAAATACTGCCACTGCTGTATAAACTGCCTCCAAGGTTCCCTAACCCTAACTCATTAACATACAAGAACAAACTAAATAAGCTAAAGCTCCACCAACTCAACTGGTTATGAAGGGAACATTACAAGTCTTTGAACTCCCATGACCACATTTGCTGCTCCCTTTATTAGGGATACCATCTAAAATGAAAAAACCATAACTGATTTCAATAAATGCCAAATTAATGTTAATATGAAACCTTCAAGTTTTGCTTCCATCTCATCATGGAGTTGTTTCCATTGACATCTAAGTATGTTGCAAGTTCTCCATTGACAGCTGACGAAAACCACAATATGCTGTTTTTATTTATTTTTCTCACTCAATGCTGAGACTTTTTTATTTTTTAGAAGTTTGCTGTGCCTGCTTTTTATATTTATATTGCTATTTATGTTGCATTGATTTCCAAATCAAGATGGGCAATTATGTGTTAATGTTAATCTTCATTTGAAGAATGAAATTGATGAAGAAACAGTTAATAGCAGCTGAACACAAATCCCAAGCATAGCCACAAACAGTTCAACTGCAAGTGTATTGAAATCTGATTGCCCTCCAAAGTTATTGACACAATATACCAAAAGCCATTTAGAAAGAATAATTCTTTGCAGCAATTGCAACAATAATTGAAAAAATAGATTATCTAATTCAGGCAGCAATCAAAAATCAAAAACATTTATCTAAAGGTCTGGAATTGCAGAATTACAATGGCTAACATAGAGTTATTGCATATCCCTGGTCAAGGAGTTGGGCCATGTTTTAAACTCACATTTGAGCAGAGGGCTGACATAATCAAATTTTATTAGGACATCACTGCACCAACAAGTATAATTCGCTGCAGATTTTAGGGATACCACCTTCATTTCCATCATTTGAGGTGAATGCAGTGGAATCAAAGGGGAAATAGAAAGGTAGAAGTTCATCATCACCAAACCCAACCATAAATTTGTTCAATGTGCAAACAAGGAGGATGTGGATGAGACCGCTTCCAATTTCTAGTTTTGTAACAGTATTCCTTTTCAATTTGCTCGATCTCCTTTATACAAAGAAATAATGGACAAGGTAGGTTTCCCTGAGGTGTTGAGTTAAATGATGGAATCACTTACTGTTTTCATTCCAAGAGTCTCTAAATGATTGTCATAATCATGCAACAATCTATTGTCCTAAAATCAGCTCCAAAGCTACCCTATTAAAATAGACAACACAATCCTTTGCAAAATTAATCTTTGGTAATGATGTTGAATTTAGTTCCTTCCAAGGGCGGGCATAAACAGCACGAGTGAAAGCTGGAAACAAATTATGACAGCCACAAATCACCTGTTTTTCACCAAAATCAGGATTGTGTTTAGTAGAGTATCCATCTCCTCATTTGATTACATTTATTGACATCCTCCCATAATTCCATGACCTCAAAGGGATTGAACTCATGGTTGTTCAAGTCTGAAAGCATCAACCTACAATCTGATTTTATCAAATTAACAATATGAAAAATGGAATACCAGCTGCAAAGATAGAATTTCCTTGCAACAACATCACAAAGACGAATTTTGATCCATAATATTCCATGGTACATTCTTTCCACCATCATTAATCTTTTACAATCCTTGTTGATTTATTGCATACGTACTCAACAATGAAGTAGCTCCATCATGGTTATGTTGTGCTACTCTAATATTCATGCAAGCTTCAACCAAAGATCTTCTAATCATGCTCGAGGTTACTTTACTTGGAACAATACTTTCATACCTTAATCATAAAGAGGCTCAAGTTGCTCACCATTAGTTGCTGATCCGAAAACTTTGACAACCTGAAAAGTACATCCAATATCGGGAATAGCATCTATCTCATGCTTGTAAACTCCAACTCGATCCTGTATCTTGTTATTGTCACTTGCTATGTTACCAGAATCAAAAAGTGTCTCAACATTCATCACAAAAAGCAGATTATTAAGACAATTTATCATCAATTTCAAAGAGTGCATTATCAAAATATTGGAAGATGTTTTCATCCTCTAATTCAAACCAATCTTCCTATTGTCCCAACTTTGTACTTGCGAATATAAGAAACAGTTCTAAATCAAAATATTCTTGGAGCCTATCAAGCTCATCAATCACTCACTTGACTTCTTTAGCCCTTTCCTCATTATCTTGCTCCCTGAATTGTACTGCAGCATCAAGCTGATTTTCTACTTCTAGAAGTGTCATTTGGGTACTTTTTAGTAAGTCCCTTTATTGATTTAAGCTCAAAGATGAGCTCGTCAACTTCTTTTTATTTTCCTTCCAATGCATCAAGGGTCTCTTCTGCAAACTTAATGGTATGATCCCGATCTAAAAGCAATAGCAGGTAATCTAATTTCATAATTTCCAAAGCATCTTTAACTATTTTCAAATCTACAAGATTTCAATGCCATTTTGTCTCTTCTCAACTTGTGTCTTCCAAATGAGGCTCCAATGAACTTATGTATGCTATCAACTCTTATTACTTGCACCACTTCTTCTGTGAGAAAAAACTGATTCTTCAATTGTAGCAATTCATTAGGCCTATTTTCCATATCAGCAAGATAACTTTGCTCATCATCCAATAAGGTCTCATGTGCCTCTCCCTCAATTTCTGAGTAGGCTTCACTAAATTGGTCTAAGAGCTCATCATTAGAAGTTTGCTAAAAATAGATTAGAAATATGATCATCTTCATCAAAAATTACAAACATAATAAATTGTATGTAAGTTATGACACTATGTATATGAGTCTCATTAATAGCAGCCCATAAAATTTGAAACATTTCAAAAATAATCCCATTACAACCAATATCTAACATGTTACTACAAGATCTGATTTTTGCAAGTCTCTAGTATTGTTATCATCTTAGCAAAGTAAGAGCTTCCAATATCAGCCAACCCACAGAAACTTTCACAATCAGCCGCAGCACCTCCTTCATTACACTATTGTTATAAGATTCATGTGGAGCTGTCATTCTCATACTTGTAGATTAACACAAGAAATAATTATGATTCTTACCTCAGCATTTGCATGTCTGATAAGCTTGAGTCTAACTCATCTGCCATAAACAAACAACTCTCCACTTCTCCCAAAATGTGTAGAATATCATCCTTTGACTTAGGCATGTGTTCAAGTTCCTTCCTACTGTTAATGTTTTGAACCAGAACTGCATAAACTAAAATGCTGATAAATAAAAAACACAATAACACGAGAGATACCCTGGGAAAACCCTCCTACTCGAGGGAAAAACCCAGCAACACCAAAGAAATTCTCTTTTATTGAATAAACAAAACAATGCTTCACAAGCTATGTCAGATGAATGACTTCTTCACAGAGTATCGAGAGAGATGAGAAACGCTGATTCAATCAACCAAGACAAATACCGCATTCTCTACACACTAAGATCACACTGTATTATTTTCCACTAAGATCACACACCCAAATCCTTTTAATCAAAATACCTGAAGAAACACATACTACTCATCACTCAGCGGCAACCTGCAATCACCGTTCAATGACCAATATAAACATCCAGATTTGCTAGACAAAACGCGATAATTCACCAAGAATCGTCAGCGGTTACTATATGAAACAGAATCATGCTCCACTTGATAAAACGACCAATACACCAAGACCACGAAACTGAAGTCTTTTGTCTTTTACTCTTCAATCACAAAAATCATGAACAAGCAGCAGTTATTACAAAGTGTCGTTACATAATTAGGAGTTACGACGCCACAATGACTTTAATCACCGACACAAATGACGTGTCCCTCCACATAGAAGAACGGTTCCTCATCAAATCTTGAACAGCCATGATGACATTATACAATAAAAAGGACGATATGAATGAAAGGGCATCTAGAAGAAGACTATCAAAGGAAATGAACTGACAACAGAAATAGAAAGAGTCGATCCATAAAAAAGAACACTATAGCACATTAATTTACAGCAATTACCAAGAGAGTCGTGAGCTGGAGAATAACACTCTTTGGTGATTTCAAAGAAAACTTATGTTCTGCAAACATTAACACTGAAGAGATAACGATTTCAAATAGGAAAAACCATCGCAGGTAAGAAGATAGCTCCTAAAGCTACCTAGCTTTAACACTCCCTCTTAGCATAGCAGATATCTCTTTCTCAGATTTGCATGTGATGGAGTCTCTCAACATGACAATTAGAATGGCTACACCCATTGTGAAGAAAATCAGAACTTTATCACGGAGTCTCTCAACGTGATATCGTCATCTCAACATGACGTTCACCATGGCTACTCCCAGAGGGTGAATAAACACAAGTGCTAAGTCATGGAGTCTCTCACGTGATATCCACCATAGCTACTCCAAGAGGGTGGATACACCATGGCTACTCCTAGAGGGTGGAACAAGGGCTTTCACCTCAAACTTCTCTCTCACAGAGAAGAATGCATTAACAAGGGCTCATACCTCAAACTTCTCTCACAGAGAAGAATGCATTAACAAGGGCTTTCACCTCAAATTTCTCCCTCTCAGAGAAAAATGCATTAAAGCACATAAAAGATCATCTGAATGTTGAGACTCCCTCTCAACCGGGGCAGCATACTCACAGCTTTGAGTATCACAATAAATTAATTGACTCCAATGTTTGACCAAACAAGGAGCACTCTCCCTCTGCCACACAAGCTCCCTGTGAGTCTTCAAACACTTGCATCAACCTACTGACCTCCTTGTACAAGATTGCCTACAATTCTTGCCTTAGAGGAATGGTTTTCAACACACACCTCCAGAACTTTTGACATACTCGAATCCAGTATTGTCCTCCTCGACCTTATTCTAGATCACCCTATTCTGGAGATACCAATTTCAAATTCAGATTGATTGTGCAAATTTGATCTTTGTAGCTGAAGAGTGTTGATGTTATATAGTGTCGGGAGTTATCTTTCTCCTGAAGGCGAATCACTTGTCCAAGAAATGCGAAGGGTCTTGCATTTGGAAATTGAAAAGACTTGCATGGATATGTGAAGAGACATCCATTTGAAATGAAGAGACTTATGCTTGGAAGGTAAAGAGTCTTCAGTTTCGAAGATGAAGAGTCAAGTCTTCTATATATTTCTTTGTCTTTTGCATTGGTTGGGTGTTAGACACACATTATATTGCTGGTTTTGTGTGTAGTAGATGGATTGCTAGTTCAGTTTTGAAGCATTGTACACAGACTCTCTATTACTTTATCAATAAAGCATCATTTCTTGTGTGGCTGGGTTTTTCCCCTCAAGTTGGAGGGTTTTCCCAGGATAAATATTAGTATTTTTTTTTGTGTCATCTATTCTTGCATGGTTTGTATTAAGAATCTTTTGTTTCTCTGCTATTCTAGTTCGTAACATTAACATGGTATCAAAGCGGGTCTAAGGAAACGATCCGAACCAGAATAGAACAATTGGATTCTAGAAGAATCGTAATGTCTAATGGGAGTCGAATATGTTGTTCAAAATGAGGGATTCATATGAGAACGTGTAGTTGAAGAGCCTTGGAGGGTAGAATCTTTGTTGAAGGTTCTTACCTGGACAGGGAGTATGTTGTCATGTTCATCTATGCTTACATGTTTGGCATTCATGTCTATGAGGATAGCAAATGTACTAGTGTTCAAATTTTTCATTCTTTATAACTGTGTGATGGCGAAAGATCTATTGGTGGATTGTGAAAAAATTTAGGCAATAAAGAGAAGTATTTGAATATTGATCATGAATTTTATGTAGTTAATTCATGCTATAATATTGAGAATAGTGAATCATGTATGCTTTTAGCATTGATTTGTATATTTTCTCTTTATGAATAGTTTGATTCTGTGAACTATTGCTAATCTCTCTAAAAATGTTTCCAGGATGGATGAGAAGCAACAGGATGATGAGAGATTACATGCAAAGTCATGCAGGCTATAAAAATGAACATAGGAACGCTACTTGCAGCCATGGGACTGAATTGATGGCACATAACTTCATTAAAGAGAAAGAATCTATTCAGATTGTCGAGGCAATTAGTTTCTTCGAAGAGGAAGAAATGACATTCAGAGGGAGACTATTCAGTTGCAGAAATCAGATTCAGAAGGAGCTTGAGTGGCAGATGTAGAATGTCAAGTCCTTTGCAGAGGATCAGCAAGCTTATGTAGCAGTGTGACTGCAAAATCTCATTGTTGGACAAACATTGGAGCCAATTTCATGGTATTGTGATAATCAAAGCCATGAGAATGCTGCCCCTGTTGAGAGGGAGTCTCAGCATTCAGATGATATTTTATATGTTTTAATGAGTTCTTCTCTGAGAGGGAGAAGTTCGAGGTGCAATCCCTTGTTAATTTGTTCTTCTCTGAGAGGGAGAAGTTGGAGGTGCAATCCTTTGTTAATGAGTTTTTCTCTACGAGGGAGAAGTTCGAGGTGCAATCCCTTGTTAATGAGTTCTTCTCTGTGAGGGAGAAGTTTGAGGTGCAATCCCTTGTTAATGCATTCTTCTTTGCAAAAGAAGTTTGAGGTGAAAGCTCTTTTTCCACCATCTGGGAGTAGCTATGGTGGATGTCATGTCAGAGAGTTCATGACTTAGCTCTTGTGTTATTCACCCTCTGGGAGTAGCATGTTGAACGTCATGTTGAGATGACGATATCACATTGAGAGAATCTGTGATAAAGCTTTTGGTTTTCTAACAATGGGTGTAGCCATTGTGAGGGTCATGTTGGTTAAGAAATGTAGATCTGAAGATAATGTATAAACTAATATGTAGTAGAATGCAATTGCCTTGGTGATTGATTGATTCTACAAAAATATATTTGTATTTATATATAGAATTTATAATGAATAGTTGT
>MU224676.1:4643734-4670195 GCA_018584345.1 Thuja plicata | reverse complement strand
ATCATTTTTGGGGGAAATGAAATGCTATGCAAATCCTTTGCTAATGAAATGAGCAAAGAGTTTGAAATGTCTATGTTTGGGGAGATCAAATTCTTTCTTGGTCTACAAATTCTTCAACAAGATGCAGGCATATATATCGCTCAGGTCAAATACATCAAAGAAGTGCTGAAGATATTCAAGATGGAAGATTCCAAACCAATTGGAACACCTATGGCTACCGGATGTAAGCTAACAAAAGAAGACAAATCAAATGAGATAAACCAAACCTTGTATAGATCAATGATTGGCAAACTAATGTATGTTGTTCATACCAGACCAGATATAGCACATGCAATTGGAATAGTTGCAAGATTCTCTGCTAATCCCAAAGAATCACATATGACTGTTGTTAAGAGAATTCTGAGATATCTGAAGATCACCGAGGACTATGGCTTATGGTATAAAAGAAAAGGAAAATTCAAACTACAAGTCTATACAGATGTTGATTGGGCTGGAAACATTGATGACCGAAAGAGCACAACTGGAGGAGCATTTTTCATGGGTGATAGACTTGTCACATGGATCAGCAAGAAGCACGGATGCATCTCTCAGTCCACTACAGAAGCAGAATATGTGGCTGCTGCTACAAATTGTTCCAATATTGCATGGACCAAACAGTTACTGGAAGGTATGAATATGATGATTCTTGAACCAGTAATTATCTACTGTGATAATACCAGTGCCATTAAAATTTCTAAGAATCTAGTCATGCATGCTAAGACTAAGCATATTGCTATCAAGTATCACTATCTAAGAGAACAAGTACAAGCAAAGAAGGTGATACTAGAATATATTCAATCAAAGGAACAATTAGTTGATATATTCACCAAGCCATTACCGAAAGATACGTTTGAGTACCTGAGACAGAGACTAGGGGTCCAACCCTTGTCTATCGGTCAGTAAGTTGACTAAAAGATTGCATCAGCCTATAACAAATCAGAAGATCAATCATGTTGATGCAAGCACGAAAATGGACAGCAACAGATACATCTGTACATAGCAAGGTACAAATATGCACAGAACACCAGAGTCAATGTATTGTTGATGGATAGGGAAAATCAAGGAATATAAAAAGGATGGAAGATGATATAGAAGGAAATTGTTTGGCATTGTTGTCAAAGGGAGAGCAGTAACAGAAGGAAGAGAATACACACAAAGGGAGAAATGACTCATTGTTGTCAAAGGAAAAAGAGATTATCAAGAGGAGGAACAGTCAAGGCAGAACACATATCAGAACAGAAACAAAAAAAAGCTACATCTATCCAGTGAAGGGATTGAAGATTGAAGACAATCACTTTGCAAATCTAAGCTATTTGAGCTTACCGAGAGCCAGACATTTGTAATAGTTACAATAGGAAAGATTGATGAAGCTGTTATATTTCATATTGTATTAGTAATAATATAGTGTGATAATATAGTGTGTTGCCATCAATGCCAAAGGGAGAGATTGATAACATGTAACTAATTGAATGTTTGAAGATGTTAAGTTGATCACCGAAATGCAGAAAGATAATGCAAGACATTAAATCAGTTAATGGGTTGTATTGTCATTTATGTCAACTTGATATAATCTGATCAGTCATAATCAAAGTGTCAAAGACTTCAGAGAATCAGAGAGATAAAGATTATGCTTTGAGTAATGCATAAAAGACAAGCATTCACTAAGTGACTTCAAACACCGACGGCTAATGGAACCCGATGGACAAAGAAAATCGAAAGTTAAGTCACAGTGATGCCCAAGCAAGAAAACCGACGAGCATTACTGACGAGCAGAATCACAAACATACCTGACGGCCAGAATCATAGTGTAACCCGATGGACAGACAACCCCGACGGAGAAGCCCAAGGAGAACTGGAGTGTTGGCCGAAGCTATGAAAGAGTTAAAACATCGAAGTTAACTGGAGTTCAGAAACGACAAAATATCTAGCTGGCAGAGCTAAATATAGACTTAACTGGTAGTTATCATTGTTTTCATCGACAGGATAAAGCCAGAGATAAGTAAAGGATTTAAAGTTGTTTTGTTCAGTTGGCAAGAAGATTTCTACGAGATAAAACAGGAGTTTTGTTTTAAATCAAATTGGCTAAGATTGCGAATCACGCCAAGATCAAGAAAATCAAGAACCTAGAAACGGTGATATCATGTCTATAAAGAGACAACTTAATTCATTACGAAATAAGGGGAGTGAATGAAAAAAAGGATGCTGGAGAGAAACTGATGAAGAACAACTTGATACAGTCCTGATCAATCAAGCTAAGGAAAGAGCTAAAGATTTCTACAAACACCGAGCAACAGAGTATAGCATCACCGAGCAAAACAAAAGTGGAGCAAAGGTATTGAAAAGATATATTGATCAGATTGGTTTATGAGCTTACAATAGATCTAAAAATCTGCAAGTATAAGTTTGTATATGTGAAAAGATCAGACTGTTTCAGTTTAACCATTGATACAGAAAGTCTCTTAACCAAACAGGATTTAAAGATCCTTTCTATATTGAGATACATCCCAAGGAGTATCAAAAAGTTTGATCACGAAGATAGCATGAGATTCCAGATACCATTTGACAAACCAGAAGAGTTTGGACAAGGAAGGTAGCATAGAAATGCCCAATATCAAGTGACAAACTAATCTTTTAAATCCTCTAACAAGGTCACACCTAACAGTGTGTTTGTAACATTTAACAGGGTTGGCTCTTCACCGAGCTCACTTCAGAAGATTGAAAATTTTGGGTTACCGGTCCCAAGTGGTTTTTCCCTTAACAGGGTTTCCACGTTAAAAATCCATGTGTCAATGTGTTTATGAGTCATTACTCTAGTGTTTTGCATTACACATAACTAATCTGGATTGATCAGTATACTCTAAGTAATTTAATGTTTTTCGGTAAATGAAAGACTGTTATTCGGTAAACATACAGAATAAGGTTTAACAAAGCATTCCGAGCAGTAGTAATTTGATAAGTATATTTGAGGGCATTCATCTTATAGGACTGAAGATAACTAGAGGCTTAATATTGTGGTACTAAGTTTTTGGGTTGGTAAATTGGAATATTTTTGAGGCCACTGATTCACCCCCCCCCCCCTCTCAGTTATTACNCCACTGATTCCCCCCCCCCCCCCTCTCAGTTATTACTAAATGAACTAAAGCAACTTGGCGATTATAAATAATAGCATGCTTCTCCAAAAAATTTGGAAAGCTCCCAAAAGGCCAGAATTGCATTTTGAAAGCATCATGAGGTTTATTGAGACCATCTTAACTAATTGACATGAACAAAACCACTACTTAACTAATTCTGCTCTCCAAGAAAGTTGGAGTTCTCCCTTACCAATTAACCTACTAAAACTCAAAAAATACTCATTGTTAAAAAACCAATAATGCATGAAATGGGGACATAATAGTTTCATTGTGGTGGGAACCTTTTGTCTGTTTTGCTTCACCATGACATGCAAATAAAAGCCCATGAAGTCAAGGGATCCCTATCTTTGTGGACGAGATTCAAACAAACATTTAGGTTTAGTTTCTAGCCATCAAGACTTCATCACATGAGTTTGTGAAGGCAATCTTTCGTCATTCCAAGCTAGGCACTTCAAACCCTCCCCATTCCAAGGCTTTTATCAAGGAATATTTTATTTGAAAATAGACAGAGCCAACACAAAAATCATTGACTTTACTTGTTACAATTTTTGATCCCCCTCTAATTTGGAGATTCTAAAATCTACTTTGCGAGTTTGGGAAATCTCAAAGATAAAGAAAAAGTTGCTTTGATTGGGGATTCTTTCTTGTCTTTCAAAAGCATAGAGTGCTATCGGAATACATTGCAGATTTTAGTAATGTGTTAGACCATTTGATTCTTACATTCAATAGACAGCATTTGGAAGTATCAAGTGTAACCAACGCCTTCTTTGATTCGGGAAAATCAGGGATATGAAACACCAAGAGCTTACCATGGGATTCAATTCACTTGCCTAGAAAATTTGGCCTTACGTTCTTCACCTTCAACTAGTAGAACTAGAATGGAATTGGTTGCAATTCAATTTGTAGAAGGGCTTGGGCTTGAATGTAAGTTGTGGTTTACGTGGTTGGGTAGTTTACTAGACTTCATGAATTGTTTTTATGACTAGCACTTATATGGTAAGTTGTGCCATTTTGGCAAGTTGGTGTGTGAAGGCATGGCACTCTCGTCACAATTTTTCAATTGGTGGCTAGAATTTGGGTGGCAATTTGTAGTTGTGTCACTATAATTTATGTTAATCTTGTGTATATGTTCTTGATTGTTGTAATGTCCTAAAATAGAATAAGAGCTTACATGTTTGGGAGTACATTTAAGGATGAACCAATGTTGCATTCAATACCAAAATCTCTAGGTATCTACTTTTCCAATATGTTTGAACTATCGATGCTGGAATAAAATAATACCAAAGATTGAATAACTATTGTGCCGGGTTTTCCACCCACTCTGAAACAGTGCAAGAATAGAAGCAGCGATATGCCCATGAGCAACCCAATTGCCCCGAGCTCCTTGGGTGGATGAGTGTCGCATACCAACAGGGAACCCAGGGCAGTCGCAATGTCCCAAACACACCCGTAGGGACCAACATATTGCAGGCATTTTTTATATGCAAAAAGTAGAACAAAAACTAAAAAAACCAAGTAACCTAATTTCATCCCTTTGCAACTTCATCTCTCCAACACACCCTTCCTAAACCATTTTTCCATATTGAAAGGTAGCTGTTTTTCTCAAAGGAGATCAATCATAAAGTACCAAAAGGGGTGAAGGTAACTTGCACAAAGAAGATCTAATCTACAGTAAACATTTAAACCAATTCTTTGGTTTTATAGTGAAAAAATCAAGGACTCAATAAAAAATTTCAAGTTTAAAGAAAATAAAAAAAAGAAACAAGTTCCAATATTTTTTATGATGTTTTTTGGTGTTCGTTTTAGACTTTCATAAATTTATACACATTGTAGGGTTCCTTAAATTTATTTAAAATAATTAATTATTAATTTCTTATCGCAACAAGATCAAAAATTACAATCTATTTGGAATGCCCACTAGTTCAAGTTCAATGGGAATTGCTTCCAACAAATGATTTAAAATTGATCAAGCAATGTGGAGTCCAATTTGAGAGCTCATATAGTAGAGTGAAAGCTCACTTATGTGCGAATGATGCAAAACAAATAAGTATATGTTAACGGCGAACAAGGAAGAAAAATTATGACAGTCATTAAAGAATAAGAAGTTGATATTATGACTCTATGAATGAAAGAGAAAAATTTAAAATATCATCCTTTAGCAACAAAAACATTAATGAAAACACCTACAGATTTAACAATGACATCCCAACACCCTTTCTTGGAGAAACCATCTATCCACGAAGATGATCTTGAAGAAAACACACACTTAAGAGGTGGGGTGAATCAGTATACGACAATTTCATCTTATTTAAACTTTAGCAATCATAGAGCAATAATCGAAAGCATCCATACGAGTAAGATTTAACAATAGAGAACACAAGATGCACACACAATTTTACATGGATTGCAGGAGAAGACCAAGGCAAGATACAGCTTTTATAGTAAACTTCTTACAACCTTGTAGGCACCAACCCACAAGAGACACCAATCCCAAACTCTACAAGAGATACCAATCCCTTGGATGACAAGCGCCAACCTCCCGATCTTCAAAATAGAGGCACCAACCTTTGAAATGGGATATAATAATTTTTTTGTAGCCTCTTCTAAGATCTGCACTAGATCACCTTAAATAACTGCACACAACTTCAACAAAATCTGCCTTAAAGCATTGCTCTCAAATCTGCATAATGTCCCCACTCAGATTTGCAATATAATCTTTAGCAAGCACTTATAAATCTGAGTTGAATCTTCACAAAAATCAGCTCTATATCTGCTCTTCTAGTATCTGACTTTTGCTCATAAGTCTGCTCTTCTAATGTCTGGCTTTCCGCTCTTAAAATCTGCTCTTTTTTTCCCTTGATCTGTTCATAAACTAGGAAAGATATTCAACGAATTATTGTTGAAATGATCCTTCAAAAAACTTCTATTTATAGGTATTTAAATGCCTCTTCAACCCAACAGTCACAGTTATTCATACTAGGTCAGCCAGCAATATAATTGTTTTTATCATTTAAATTTATTTCACCCAAAAATGGGCACTAGTTTCTAGGAGGTTGACCAAGATATGTTTAATTTATTTTGAACTTTCCTTACACAGGACGGCTAAGGTAGTGTCTTGTTTAAATTAAACTCTCTTCACCAGGGTGGGACCCCAAACTAAGGGAGGTCGGCCACATCAAACAAGATTCATATTTTAAGTATTAAACTATTGCTAAAGCCACAAACAAGGAGGGGTTGGCCCCTATGATATCATTTAATTAAAAGGTTCCTTTTCCTAAGTCAGAACACTTTATAATCAAACTCAAACCTTTATATGTCTGCTTCAGAATTGTATTATAAAAATTAATCCAAACATGCTGATATATATTTCTTTGGGCATGCAATAATGTTTTCTCCAGAATTTCCTCCATCGGTGCCTTCATCTCTGCTCTTATAACTGCTTTGACATCAATGACAATCATTCCAATAGATCTCTCTTTCTTCCTACAAAAGAGGCCAATCATATATTACAGAGAAAAAAGTCGCATGTTGCCTTTTATGTCAATGGTCTTCCTTTCATCTTCGTGCAATCACTATATTGGTGGGAAGCGGTGGGGCCAAACAATAATGCAAAAACCGACCTTTAAAAGAAATTATTGCAATGACCTCAATAATGGCAATGTTTTTTAAGGCAGATGATTGTAAGTAACAAATCAAGAATGCAAAATTCATTTGTAAAATCTTCATTGCATCCATAGAGATGGTTGATTTTAAAAATGTTCTCCAAGTCATTGCAGACAATGCAAAAAATTGCAGAGCTGCAGGTACTTCAGTTGAGGAAAGGTATGAGCACATTTTTTGGACACGATGCACTGTACACTCACTCAATTTGGTGATGCAAGCAAATGGCACTCAAATAGAGCAGGTGAAAGCTATATGTCATGATGCTAAAGAGATCCAATTTTTTGTGAAAAAACACCATATGTCACAAGGCATTTCAGAACTTTCTTTAATTTAGTATTATTTAATGTAAATTTAATTTATTTTTTAATTATATTTATACCAGATTTACTTATATTTTAATGTATTATAAGTTTACTTTTTACATGATCCTCGGTTGCTAAGATGCAATGTGCATCACACAATTGTTTTGAGACAACTTGGGAAGGTGCAAGAGGCATTGGGTGCGATGGTTATTAGCCAATAATGGACTAGTTGGAAGCAATCAAATTCAAAAAAGCCCCAGAAGGTTAGGTCATTGATCCTAGATGATAAATGTTGGGCTTGTGTGAACTATGTCTTCAGTTTTAATGAGCCTATCATGAGTATCATGAAGTTTGTTGATATAGATTGGTAATGTTTGGGGGAAATCTATAATGGCATTGACTCCATGATAGAAAAAATAAAGGTCATAATAGCACAAAATGAGAATGACCTTGAAGAAACATTTTAATGAAAATCATTCATCACTACTAGAACAAGATGAACACAACATTGCATTTCCTTACATATGCATTGACTCCCAAATATTATAGCGCATAGATACTTTCTTTGCCAGGAAGAACTGCACCTTACAGTGATAGTGAAGTTGCTAATGGGTAAAAATTGGCATTCCAAAGACTACTCTTAATTCCAAAAGTGGTGGATAATGCTAAGAGAGTTTGGCTAGTTCATCTTAGGACAAGATCATAGTATTTATCCTCTTCAGGACCAATGCAAAGAAAATGCTCATACATGGGGGTAACTCCATCAGCAAGATTATTTGTTTCTCAAAACTCTTGCAATCAAGATTCTATCACAAGTATGTTTTATTTTTTATTTTGAACATTTGTATTTAGACTTTAATACTTTGCTATTTTTTTATTTATTTTGCATTTTTTGTTTTTAAGTTGTGTTGGTTTTCTCTCCAATTTCAACAAGTTACAAGTTCTTCTTCGGCTGAACAGAATTGCAGTACATACTCCTTCATCCACCCAATGAAACATAACCGGTTGATGGCAGAACAAGCAAAAACTTGGTTTATGTCCATTCCAACTTGCATCTTCTATCACATAAGCAAGGTCACTTCAAGGAGTGGGCAACGAATAATTGGAACATAGCGCTTGAGTGTACCAACTTGGATGCAACTATTTTAGAGCTTGCTAGAGTCAATATATTTGATACTGGAACTCTTATAAATGATGCACCTAGTGGGAGTGGCACTGCATCTACTTGTGGTTCAAATGATGTTGAACCAATCGATGAGCTTGATCTAGATCCTTTTGATGATTGAAGACAATTATACAATTTTTTTATTGTATTTATTTTAAATTTCAAATTTTTTACTTGTACTGATTTTCATTTGAAATGTCGTAGACAGATATGGTATGTGACATAATATTGAAAATTTGAACTATCAATTGTCATTTATCTTTAGCATTGTTATTGATGAGTGATGAAGTATCATACTATCAAATGTATTTACAATCCTGTACATTTTAAAAATTCAGCACATTGTATTTATGTTTAGAAATTTCACCTACATTTAGTTTGTTCAAATTATTTTAATAGCCATCCCTCCACCATCCTAAAAACTGAGGGAAAAAAATTCACCCCTGAAACCACATCCCAGCATCCATCCATCCTAGAAACTTTGGGAACACTAGCATACAACCATATTAAGTTCCAGGAAACCATTGTAGGTGATATGTTTTTTAAGTTAATTGCATTTGTATTGAAAGGTTGTATACCAACGCATTCTGTTTTGGCTGCAACAATTATTTTTCCGTATAATCACCTAAGGTCATCTTAAAGAGCCAATTTAATAGATTACTTTGGTGCAAAATTTTAGTTATTGAGATTCTCTTTATATTGTCTCAATAATAATGTACGCACTAGCATCAGACTATATGGTCTAAAATGTTCAGTTGGAACAAATACATATGTTTTAACAAGTAATATGATAAGGTGCAAAACACGACAGAAACAGACCTTCAGGCAGATCTGGTTGATCAAAAGGCATGCACAGAGTCTTAGCTGCTCCTGTTTCTCCTTTGGTTCTTGTTTTAACATCCTCCTCAACATCCTGAATAGCACAATATTTAAATTCCATTGCAAATGTCAGTATTCAGGAGAACAAATGACGAAAGAAAAAGAAAAAACCTAAAAGGTGAAAAGATCAAGCATAGAATAGTTATAAAATGCAATACTCAACCAATATACAACATTGACTATGGTTTATTAGACGATACATAATGAGAAATGAACTATTTACTATGGCAACTCATTCTATCAAATCATATCTGTGTTGGAATATAATATTACATCCGAATCTTACACAATATTAATTTTTAAACAATACTAATATTTCACTGTTACTGTTTATAGTTTGAATTGTTGATCAGCTACATGCTTACTGACTATTATGTTATCACAGAGTAAACGTTTCATTGCCTATGAATCACCAAGGTTTCATTTCACTGTCCTGTGCTACAAAGTAAATTAAATGCACACGGATGAATATTTTCTAAAGAAGCCCAAAGTCAGACACTGCCAGAAAGGAAGTTTGAATATTGCTGCAGTGAAGGAGTGCAGGAAGCCCAACACAGGCTGCAGCCCATAGGTGAAATGCCTGGACAGAAAATTGAAATGCCTATGAAAGATGTCACGTGACAGAGCACATTGCTGATCTTTCATTAACAAATTAAAGGTGAGCATTGTGTGTTAGACAAGGAACTTACTACAGTTCTGGACAAGACAAATAACCTGCTGAAAGGCCCTCTCAAGAGTGTTATTGAATGGCATTATGGATAATCCAACAGGGTCATCAGTTTCAGTGTGTAACATTTAAATCTGTATATCATGTGAACAAATAATGAGTACCAAAGTCTACGACAAATTAAAGTTTTCTTTGAGAATATTGATTAAAGGTGCTGCATTTTTTTAATTCCATCGCACTTTTTTATAACAGGGAGTTTACCTAGTTGGATCACCATCTAGGTCTTATTCACACTAATTACCTAAGTTTAGTTAAAGTACACATGAAATACTTATCACTTTATGTCACAAGTCATAGGGTTAAGACCAATGTCATAGTTAAGCAATCCTAGGTCCCACCTTTGTCTATATAATAATTGGGTCCTCTTTGTATTCTTAATTAATCATCCCAATTCAATTATATTTATATTGTAATATCTTTACATCCTTTGATGATAGCATTATTCTTTCATATTTGATCTCTCATGTGCTTTTACTGAAGCTCCTAGATCTTGTTTGGCTACATCTTCAGCAAATCATGCATGCATAGAGCATTTATACCAACTCTTATATGGTATAAGAGCTTGTGGGATTGATCCTTGTTGATTTTTATTGAGAGATCTAGATTGGAAATCTTGGTGGAAAGTTGAGTATGATCTTCTATTGCATCTAATAATGAGCTAAAGAAATAAATAAAAAACATAGAAATACAAGATTTAAGGGGGTTCCTCTATCTATCTTTGAATTGGAGGTTAATACTAGAGAACGCAGGTGCAAATTTGCGCTCACCATTGAGTACAGGGTGTCCAAGAAAATAATTTTAGCCTTTTGATTTGTTCAATTTGGACATCTGAGGCTAGATCTATGTAATGTCCCCATTTTTCTGCCATCTTGCTCTGTGAGCATAGGGCAGTATTTCAGGGTTTGCAAAAGGTTTCAAGATGCGCTAGGAGAGTTTGAATGTTCTTGGTGAGCTCAATTCTCAGTGGGTCATTCATCAACCACTTTGATGAAGCATTTATAAATGATATGCATGTGTTAAGTGAGACATGGAAGGAGCAATTCAATCATATATTATAACTGTTATATAGAACTTAAGCTAGAAGCCTAAAACTAATAGCAAGAGAACTTCAAGAATGGATGTATATGATTATCATATATTTAGTACCAATATGCAATGTCAAGGGAGGATAGACTTAAATGCACCAACTAATGTTTTGTCTCTAGATATTTCTCTTCAAGCATTGAATGAAAAGGAAAGCTACATATTATGTAATGACAACTTTGAGACCTACACATCCTCAATTACAGTCCAAAACCAAGGAAACTATAATGTAACATGTTTTGAGAAAGTTCAAGTATTATGGGTTCTACATATGTATGCCCAAATCGTTTATGAATATGATCATGTGCTTCACCTCGACAAGAATGATGACTACGAGAATGAATTTGATTGTCAGATGCCACATGAACATGCATGGATATAATATGTATTCCACTATGTTCATCATCTAGTTTCTTTTCATTTCCATCCTCAATGGATAAACTAGGTATCAACGTAGGGCAATTTTGTCATTCCTCTATATGGTCACTTGTCGCTAAATCATTCTCCTCCTTTACGTATTTATTTTCAAGCACTCTATCCCCATAATGTGAGCTAAAAGAGTGCATTATGTAAAATGAAACCAAAAGACGTGAATTTTGACCACGGCACCATAGAAAACATCCATCAGTAAGAGTTGTTTTAGTATCTCATAGCATATGATAACTCATTCATATGCCAAGCACACCATAAATAATCAAGTTGGAAGTGAAATTAAGAGTTGATTATCTAAGGAGAACTGAAGTTATACATAATATTTGTGCTTGGTGTAAAAATGCAAGATTTAGAGTAAAAGAGCTATTATTAAGAAAAAATTTCTCTAGCTTTTAAAATGGTGTTTGTGGATGGTAGTGGTTGCTATATGGTCTAATTCCTAAAGGGACACCCTAAGTGATATGCAGTGCATTTCTCTCTACTTGACCAAAGTCGACAAACCTTCAAATCTGTAACTTTTGCAATATGTGGGCACAAAAATTGCATTATCATACAATTATCTTCCAAATTATATCTATGGAGAAATTTTCTAAAGAAATCCATGACTAGGATCATGGATATCAAAGTTAAGAGTTTAGTCAAACAAAATTAAAGTCATTTGCCTCAACCGCTAAAGTATGCTCTATGGGCAAATTTAACAAGGAAAAAGTATTGTTAGGCTTGTCTTCTAGTGTACAGGAAGGTCAATGTCTTGTAGATGCCAACATATTAATTCAATCAAAATTCTATGTGATATGATGATTGATTTCAAGAACAAATCCTTAAAATCCTACTTCTAAAAGTTTCACAAAGAATCCATTTCATGAATATTTTATGAATTTAGTGGTCCTGCCTCTTATGGCGTAATCGCTAGTGTGCGTTGTTTGCGCTGCGTTGACATATGTGAACTTTATCTCAGATTGAAGACTTGTTTGTTGCATAAGGCGGAACAATGTGGCTCCATTGTGAGGATAGCCATCTCATCCATATATTGCAATGGTCATATCCCTTGAGATGTTGTATCATTCTTTAAGGTGGCCTAAAAGTAAGGTTCTATAATTACCTATAGATGAAATATACAACACTTGTTACATCCCATTCAAAAAAACAACACTTGTTACTTCCCATTCAAATATTTCTAAGACATTTTCAATATTTCAATGCTAGTTTATAATTCTTGGTAGTGCATGGTAGAATACATATTTGAATACAACAAAAACCTAGTTGTTGTGTAAATAAGTGGTAGAGGTGTGGAACCCTAACACAATCACACCCAAATTAGCAAAACACCATATTGAAAGTAACAAACCAGCAAACTTGTATTTTGAAAATTTTGCATATCGTGTTGTGCCATTCTTGTATGCATGCACTACCTTATAGAGCGCCATGGGCAATCTGTTATGTTTTCCTTATTTTTGCCATCACAACCCCATCTAGCTTCATTTATGTGTGCCCTATTGCTGCACACCCTTTTTGAGTTGCAGGTGCATCATATTGGTCGATCCGATGTATTTTCGCCTTCTTTCACTACAATCACAAAATTTCAATGTTGTTTTCATATGTTTCAATTGTCAATATTATAGGGCTCGTGTGTGTGTGTGTGGGGAGGGGGGGTTCCAATGTAATTTTTACATCTACTAAAGCTTCCTTGGTTTCACTTTGGAGGTTAACTATGCACCTAGTTTTTATTCATCACAACCCCATCTAGCTTCATTTATGTGTGCCTTATTGTTGCACACCCTTTTTGAGTTGCAGGTGCATCATATTGGTCAATCCGATGTTGTATTTTTGCCTTCATTCACTACAATCACAAAATTTCAATGTTGTTTTCATACATCTCTATTGACAATATTATGGGGTTTGTGTGTGTGTGTGTGTGTGTGGCGGGGGGTCCAATGTAATTTTTACTTCTACTAAAGCTTCCTTGGTTTCACTTTGGAGGTTAACTATGCACCTAGTTTTTATTCATATATACCAAGCCGATACAATGGCTCATTTCCCGTGCATTTTGTAGAATGAAACACATACCTTATAGACGCTCTTACATAGCTATTTACGAATGCCATCATCTTTAGTTGATCAACATTATTAACTCTTATTACCTTATACTGTGCCATATACATCTTTGACTATCAAATTATTGGCTTCCTACCATGGGTGCATTTTTGAAGTAGCATTATTAGGGTCACTTGTGAAAATTTGTGTCTCTCTGATCCTAATTTTGATGGAGGTTGTTCAATTCTAATGTAATTTCCCCCTAGGATATTAACTCTAGATTTTTCCCAAATGTACCACAGAAATTTAAACAAACTTTTGCATGCAACTAATTTCTTTTAATCCAACATATTTAAACTGGAAATCATATAAAATCAAACTAAAATAGAGATCTGGAATTCAATATGATGATAAATCACTACAACCCTATTTTTCAAACATATATAAAATACCTCTATCACAAATTTGCCCAGTTGTGAACACCATCGCGAATCCACCTCCAAAGATGAATTGGGTTTCTGTCCAATCCACCAAGAAATCTTAAAGGTTTTCGTCCTCAGGTTTCTAAACTGAAAGCCAAAGCTTCCCAAAAAGTTTCCAAGAGAAACAATAACCTAGCATAATTAGAATAAGCCTCTTAATATTATTTTATAGGACATCTCTGTGACTCTCGTTTTCCTTTTGCGTGTCTCTTCATATTCCTTTTCTCTCTATATATTTTCCCTTTTTCAAATAAATTGACTTTATTAAATAATTAAATTAAGTTGTTATTAAATTTAATATAATTTGACAACTTAAAATTTAATTATTTAATTAACTTCTAATGTCGGAAAAAGGGGACATTACAGCCCTCCCTTTTCAAAGATTGCTTGCCCTCAAACAATCTGCACTTGCATGCTGAAACCAAATGTCTGGATCCCATATCAACCTCAAGAATGTTAATCCGCCAATCCGCTACGCTACTCTGATATAAAAACAACATGCCCGGAACTGTGAAGTCGCTCATCAAAATCCCGCGGAAGTAATGCATCAAACATGCCAATGACAGGATCCCAAATTATCATGTTGTCACAACTGTCAAATATGAGTAGATAGTAGTATCGCAAGAAGCTATCAACACTGAACAACTCTCCAACTACAAATGATCTCCCATGGAAGTGCATAACGCCCATCATAGGTACACAATAAAATATATCAGCCCCTCATGAGTTGCTGGAGTAAAAATCAAACTACTCAAATGTTGAGGTCAACACCAACGATGCAGAGGAACTTGTACAGCAGTTATCCATTTGAAATGCCACTTAATACATAGGAATCATGAGTAATGAGGTAGCTGAAAATCCATCTCCTATGCTCAAACCATATCTACTACTATCAATCCTCAACAAAGAACGACTTAGTTGTTGAACCACAGAATCCATCCAACTCATCTGTCGATCAAAATCCAAACCCATGTGTAAGCTGATCGAAAAGTGGGCAGTAGTACTAACTAGAGAAATTGATCCACTACTCCAATCCTATGACCAAATCTCATCACTAGAAACTGCACCTGCGACCCAAATCCTACAATCAATTACATTCTCATCACTAGAGTCGGAAAGGACTTCCTCATCCAACTCGAAGACTGGATTATCAAATGTTCGTTCAGCATCTACCTCGAACAAAGAATTGTCAACCAATTGAATATTATCCTTTATTTCCAACTCATGCTCAGGCTTTGGCTGGTCCAAAAACTTATTGCTTGATGTTTTAGGACAGTTATCCAAATCATAAGTCTGTTGTATGCTATCAAGTTCCTTAATCACTTCCTTGTGAGTGGCTGCATTAGAAGTGATTTTAAGCCTTGTATAATGAATAATGAGTCATGCTTAGTTGTAGACAAAGCTCGTCCACCTCTCTTTTCTTGTCTTTTGCAAACTTGATAGCAAGGTTTCTATCCATTAGAAGTTGCAAGTAATCTAATTTCATCCTTTCAAAAGCTTCTCTGATTGTGCGCAATTGAGTACTGGTGACTCCATTTGCAACTCCCCTTTGTATCTCCTCAATTTGAGTTTTCCAAATAAGATCCTCAATGTATTTGTGAGATTCATCTGCCCTTGTTAACATTTGTACAACTCTCCCCTCTGTGACCAATAATTTGTCCTTCAAATCTTGCAATGCTAAAGGCCTTTGTTCAAATTCATCTAAGGTACATGAACTGTCACATGTTAAATTTTTTGATTGGTTTTCAACCATAGAGCATTATCAAACTCAACTATCTCACTAGATGATGGCATGCACTCTTCATAAAGCTCTATTGGGGCAGCAATGTGATCATAAGTGGATTTATCAAAGAAGTTTTTCTCTTCTCCTGTTTTATCAATAATGACCTGCAAATCACCAATGAAAAGTTTTGAATACCCCTCACCTGTAGTGATTGACCCTTCCTCCATAATATCAACCTTGGCTGATTGGAAGTCGCTATCCTTTTTACTTTCATCATGCATAGTAACAAGTGTATTCAAGGTTGTAGTTTTAGTTTGCTCCTTGTGAGTCATGGTTCCATTCTCATCTGTGTCTTTGTCTTCATTACCACTTTGCTGTGATAAAAAAATTTCCATATTATTTCCACAAATATGATCAGGTGTCCACACCTCCTGACATTCGAAACAAACCTTCTCTTTTCTCATTTGGTTCTAGCTCTCTTTTGGAGATCCTGAAACCTGTAAACCCAATGAACTTAGCTCCTCTTCAGTCAATACCTCCTTGAATTTCTCAATTTTATGCTCAACCAATCTTTTGGAGAACTCATAAGCAATAGGTGATATAGTCAATTCCTTCCTCCGTATGGCCAACAAACCTGATCGCAACCGCTTGCAAATGTCATCATCCTCATCTAAGATTAAGGAAATAATAGTTTGCATGCAATTTCTCACATTCTTTGGATGATGTTTTCTAATTTCAGTTAGGAAGCATTGAAACATTTGTAGAATCAATTTATTACATTTGAGATCCAACATAATAATAAATGGCCTGACTCCTACCATAATTTCTAAAACCTTAACCCTTTTACCAAAAGTAGGGGCTTTCACATCATGTAATCCATGTAGACTCCCCACAATCAGTTGTAGAACTTTCTTCAATATGTCATCATTATAGGGTGCTATAGGAGTTGTTATTCTTATGATCTCACTGTGACAGGAAGCAATTGCAAGCCTCACCTCCTCACACGGATGTTCCAATAACTTGTGTTGGAACAAAGCAAGCATTGAGGGCTGCGAGGCCCAATCAAAAAGCCTCCAATCTGACTGGTCTAATTTAAGAAAAAAGTGTCTAATTCCTCCAACTTAGAAATAATATTGTCAAGAAACTTCACGGACTTCAATTGTAATCCAATTACATAGAGCCAATTTCCTATTTCCTTTTGTCTCTGCAAACCCCTTAGCTGATCACCATTGAATGTATCATTGAATTGTTTTGAGAAAAGATCACTTTTCTGATTCGCCATTGACTTCATTTTGTTTTCTTCAAACTGAACTCTGATGTAAACTTCCACAGGTTGTAAAATGCTACCTCTGTTTGATACCACTAAAATGGACAACACTGTCAAAGCTTCAACTCTGAAATATTATTGAACTATACTGAATCAGATACTCCAGCACAAATTACAATTGTATATACTATAGAGCATGCATTTGATCGAACACTTGCTGTATATAACGTTCAGAAAGTATTTCTTATTTGCACTGTAATTCTGTCAAACACTTAGCACCCCATCTCTTGTCAACAAGCAGTTCGCTGTTCTGATTTTGGAATTTAGTAGTCTGTTGTTACAGACTGGGAAGTATCCATGGCTACATATATCCTATAAACTTATACATTCAAAGTGACTAACATACTGCTATATGCTTAAGATATATAAACTTCATATCAAAAATTTCAGAATAGTAATAATAAGTAATACTAATACATCATGACTATTGCCATAAGTAATTCTTCATTCCAAACTAACACCAGCCTTCCCATACTAATTAATATTCATTGCAATAGAAATATGCAGCAATATTGGTTAAAACATATTTATGCACCTGGAAATGGCAGTCTTATTGTGCATCAATTCTTCAATGCCCAGATTGAATGGCTCTTAATGACTTACCTGTTTTCTACAGACTTGATAGCATAGGCAGTGAGTCCTTGGAATCCATAAAGTACACGGAAATTACCAGGTCTGTTGTTCAACACCTGATAACTCCTATCTTGCACAGCTGGTAAATGAGAAACATCCACTGGGTGGCCTCTGAGGATTCTGAGAAGTTTGACAGGGCAGAATGAAGACACAGCAACCAGATTACTCCCAACACTTTGAAAATAAATTCCGACCTGCCTTCATGCCCAACTCTCACAAAACACAGCTCCAAGAAAAAATATACAAATGAATATTTCCCGATAACCCAAAAACTTTCCCTTTGTCGTATTGAATATAGCTTCAACTAACTGCTAAATATATGAGCCTCCACTCTCCGTCTCTGGACACAGATATAACTCTGTTGTGATTGGTAGAAACGGCCCGTGTGAATTGGTTACCCGATAATGGTTGAAGGATGCCTCCAGCAAATATCAATGCAGTCCCAATATTGTCTCTTAAGCCCATTAAACGACACTATGAAATCTTTCACGGTTGCAGATTGGCGCACCATCAAATAATACTTTTGCTATTAGCAGGAAAGGCTTCCTTATGACTGGTAATGGCTTTGACATGATTGTCTTCCGTGTTCTTTACAAAACAGACTCTTGACCTGGACGTCGGATTTATCTTCTGAAAACCGACAAACTCTTCTCTATTCTCTGTAACTCCAAACGTATGCAGCTTCATCCGTCATTTGTCCCAAATGACCAGTCAATACCCCGCATGGCGTATCAAGAAATTATTGTTTATCTTTGAGAGGCTCACAGCACATGAAGAGTTTATAATTATTTGCAATGTCCTACCATAGTTCCGTCAATATTTGAAATATTCCCTCACGGCCTGAAGACTTCTAATTTAGCAATGAATCAAATTATTCAATCTCCGCAAACAATAGATACAATAATATTTCCACTCCCTCCAATTTCTCCTGCAATATACACTTGCTCATTTTACACTAACGCCACACAATAAAGAAATGGCTTTTCCATTCCATTCATACACAAACAGGAATTATGCCCGAAATCTTTAATCCCAAGCTTTGCCTCAAAATAATTCAGCGCTTACCATAATGTCATTCACGGCAAGAGTATTTGTGATTATGCACTTAAGGTTTCACACAATATTATTTCACATCGGGCCCCACATTAATCATAATTGCCAAAACTTATCAATGGACAATATAAGATTAATAAAATAAACTTGGGACTTAATAGCACAACAATAATATGGTCTTCACCTTTATTTATTTAGACTTCCCATCAAGGCCAGAACCGCCAAAGGAATAAAGATTAATCAACGGCCTCAATACAAAGATTGATCAGAAATATATGACTGGCATATATTATTAATCCTTCTCTTCAATATTTCTCATGCCAAATGGTGAATCCGTCCCACAAATATTTGCCAATATAATACTCAAGAAAACATGAATATTCAGAACATAACTTATCTTCAGACATATAAAATACATTTGGTTATCTTATAAACTGAAAACGGTGCACCTCTCACTCATGAAACCTCACAAACTGGCAGAAGAACCAGCTTTGATACCACTGTAATATCCCCGTAGGATATTTACTCCAGATATTTTCCAAATGTACCACAGAAATTTAAACAAACATTTTGCATGCAACTGATTTCTTTTAATCCAACAGATTTAAAATGGAAATCATATAAAATCATACTAAAATAGAGATCAGGAATTCAATATGATGATAAATCATTACAACCCTATTTTTCAAACAGATATGAAATACCTTTGTCACAAATATGATGATAAATCATTACAACCCTATTTTTCAAACAGATACGAAATACCTCTATCGAGAATCCACCTCCAAAGATGAATTGGGTTTCCATCCAATCTATCGAGAAATCCTAAAGGTTTCCATCCTCAGATTTCTAAACTGAAAGCCAAAGCTTCTCGAAAAATTTCCAAGAGAAACAATAACCAACATATACCAAGCATAATTAGAATGAGTCTCTTAATGTTCTTTTATAGCACATCTTTGTCACTTCATTTTCCTTCTGCCTGGTCTCTTCATATTCCTTTCCTCTGTCTCTTTACTTTCCCTTTTTCAAATTAAAATGACTTTATTAATTAATTATTAACTAAGCTTCATTAAGTCATTTTAATACTTTATTAAATAATTAAATTAAGTCATCATTAAATTTAAGATAATTTGACAACTTAAAATTTAATTATTTAATTGACTTCTATTGTCCCAAAAAGGGGACATTACATCTAACAATTGTTCTTTAGCAATTGTCTATAGCTTCGTCATGCTTCAATAGACTTGAAATCATGTTTATCTTCGTATTGCCATTCTCTCAGGGCAGTTTTTTAGGAGACTTCTTAGTCCTCATTTTTTCTATGTTACGAAAGAGTTTGGCAAGTTCATCTCAAAACAAGATCATAGTATTTGTGCTTTTAAAAAGATGTCCATACATGGCGGTACATCCATGGACCAGATTATTTGCTCCTCTAGACTCTTGCAATCAAGATTTTATCACAAATAAGTATTAATTTTCTTTTACTTTTTAACATTTATATCATAGACTTGGTACTTACCTTGTGGACTTTAGTACTTAGTATGCTTTTTAGAGCTAGATTTCTGGTTTTTGATTGTGTGTGTTTTTAAGCATCAACGTTTCGGATCACACTCCTTATTGTTCTCTCATCCTAATGATGGATCACGGAGTGTAATCCGAAACGTTGATGCTTAAAAACACACAATCAAAAACCAGAAATCTAGCTCTAAACTCAATGGATTGTAGAAATCTGATCGATTTAACTTAGTATGCTTTCATTTAATTTGCATTTTTTATTTTTAGGTTTTGTTGGTTTTCTCTCCAATTTCAACAAGTTGCAAGTTCTTTAGCTGTACGAAATTGGAGAACATACTCCTTTATCCAGTCAATGAAGCATAACCAGTTGGCTGCAAAAAACAAACAAAAGACTTGGTTTATGTCCATTACAACTTGTGTCTTCTACCACATAAGCATTGGGACAGAGCCCCTAAATGTATCAACTTGGATACATCTATTGCAGAGCTCGCTAAAGTCAATACAGATGATGAAGATGATGATGAGACTCTTAGACATGATGCCCCTAGTGGGAGTGGCACTTTGTTTACTCATGGTTCAAATAATGTTAACCCAAACGATGACCTTGATCTAGATCCTTTTGATGATTGATGAAGATTGAAGAATATTACTAAATAAAAATTATAGCATCTATTTCAATTGTCAATTTTGTAATTGTAATTATTTTCATTTAGATCATCCTAGACATATATGAGATATGACATAATATTGAAATTTTAAACTATCAGTTGGTAGTTATCTCTATTGCTAACATTGATCAATGATGAAGCATCATATTATCAAATGTATTTACAATTCTATATATTTATTAAAATATATTATAGCCATACCCAAGCATACCATACCCAAAAAAAAATGTACTGACGTACTAAAACACCATACATGTACCCAATCCCATAACAAAACCTGCATCTTACCCCTCGAGCGAAGAGATACTACCATCTTGCATGAGTTTACACCTTGGATTGATTAAACTGAACCTAAAACCTTGAGCATCAATTGTTACCAAACACAAAGTTAAATTACTTCACTAAACAAGGACGCAAAGCATCAAAGTTCCTGCCCATGTTAAATGTTATTTGTTAAAAGTTAATCAGCAAGAAATTATAGCAATTGAAGTGTTACTTTTGAACACAAATATGTATTAGAGTAGCAAATGTGACAAGATGACATTAATACAATATAGTATTTTAATAAGATTACATGTGAGCAAAGCATGTACAAAAATATGTAACATATAGGATCTTAATATTCACTTGATGATAAACTATAGCAGGAAACAATAAATATAGAGTAGCCACCATATCTCATAGATTTATAGGTTAAACTAAAAATAATAAAAATTTGATACCATAAGAGGAACAAATAAATATATAGTAGCCACCATACCAAATAGATCTATAGGTTAAACTAAAAACAATAATAAATTGATAAGCATAGTAAATGGAAAAAAATAAAATAAATTTTAGCACGGCAGTACATATATTATCATGAATAACTTAACAAAATACTCAAAGATTGTTCACGTTATTATAGTGATTTACAGAACTTTCCCTGTTCGAGATGAAATCCTCACGGCTCTTCTTAATTTAGATTTAATTGGCTTTCATACATTTGATTATGCAAGGCACTTCTTATCCTGTTGCAGCAGGATGCTTGGCCTTTCCTATGAATCAAAGAGGGGTTATATAGGGCTCGAATACTATGGCCGCACTGTAAGTATCAAGATCTTACCAGTGGGCATTCACATGGGTCAGCTACAGTCTGTGCTGAATCTTAGTGAGACAGTGGCCAAAGGCGCAGAACTGAGAGATCAATTCAGGGGAAAGACCGTTTTTCTTGGTGTGGATGATATTGATATTTTTGAAGGCATAAGCTTAAAGTTACTCGCAATGGAACAACTTCTTATACAACATCATGAGTGGAGAGGCAAGGTGGTTATGGTGCAGATTGCAAACCCTGCAAGGGGTTGAGGAAAAGACGTTCAGGAAGTGCAGGAAGAGACATATGCTACAGCCAAAAGAATAAATGAGTTGTTTGGAGACTCAAACTATAAGCCTGTGGTACTGATTGATAAGCCTCCTCCAGTCTATGAGAGAATTGCTTACTATACTGTTGCAGAATGTTGCATGGTCACTGCAGTGAGGGATGGAATGAATCTCATTCCCTATGAATACATTATTTGCAGGCAGGGAAATTCTAAATTAAATAAAATATTTGGAGTGAGTCCATCTTCCACAAAGAAGAGCATGCTGGTTGTTTCAGAATTTATTGGATGCTCCCCTTCTCTTAGTGGAGCCATCAGGGTCGATCCCTGGAATATTGATTCAGTGGCTGAGGCAATGGACACAACCATTGTTATCCCCGAGTCTGAAAAGCAATTAAGACACATTAACCAATTATATCCAAGGTTCTGCAGCCAATATATTAGAAAGATTCTCTCAAACAAATTGACTTGTTAGAATTATTTACTCGGTGAAAAAAGAGCCAGCAATGATGAATGGCCCACTGCTTTATTGATTTAGTTGGCAAGCAACCTAACCCATTAAAAAGTATGTAGCAGATCCTTTTCCGTATCTTATCATATAAATCCTTACCAAAAATCCATAATCATTTAAAATGATTTTAAAATATTCTCACCCCTCGCAATAGAATACACTAGCTCTTTAAACTGGTAGTTCAACATAAAATTTTCAATACAGAAGAGTGAATATAATAACGTAATTTGTCTGGTAAACGCATCACTCAACTAACTCTAAAACATATTTCAGAGAATTACATAACAGTCCTATCAAGCAGATGCAACAGATGCATATCCTCATCGACATCAGATAGTAATGGGTAGCCCACCTTTCATGCGCATGGTCAATGACACAACATAATCTGGACACTTGATCCCATCTTCGACCTTAAAACTGAAACCATGACTAATAGAACCCACAATAGATTTCATCTGTATGAAAGCCATCTCTTTACCCAGACACAATCGAGGTCCTGCATGGAATACTGGAAACTTGTACGGATTGTCTCCCACAAATTCTTTCCGACCTATCAGCAAACCCCAATTCATCTTACCTTGTTTGAAAGAGACGCCATGAACCTAGAAAGCAAATCGTCTCTTTCAGGGCCTCTCATGCTCACCGAAATCTCCTTCCTTCTGCTACTCACAACAACCATAGTGAATTTGTCCACTACTTCAATAGCTTCGCGCAAGCGCTTTTCAGAGCCAATGTTAAGCATGTGCTTCACTCTCCCCCAAAAAGGAAAAGCAGTATAGAACCTTCCGGTGCTGATTTCAGTGGCATCGTCAAAAGCCTTTGCAAAAGGTGAAGTGGGCATGGATGGCAGGAGACACGCAGGATCCACCCCAAATGCTACGCTACAAATATTGTCAAATGCAAATCTCTGCAAAATGTCTTGCAAATCTAAAGACTTACCCGTTTTCGCTGCGTTTGTGAGGACTGGCAAGAGGCAGTTCCGAATCTCCCACTGCACTGTCTCCACCACGAAGCTTCTGACAGACTTGGTGTTAAACTCTAGCTTGCAGTCTTCCTCTGCATCTTCCACAGGTTGCCGTCCACATTGAAAATACCTCGGCCTAAGAAATCGTGTAGAAGAAAGGTGAAGCGTTCTCCCTTTGGGTAATCTTCAAATTTGATTTTGAGAATATGCAAACAAATTCTAAAAACACCCCAGGCGGTACCTCAAAACATTCCTGAATCTAGTTTTGATAGAACTTTCATTGCGGGGCTCAAGATAAGGATGCATTCAATGTGCATTCAATCTGATGTAATTGGGCATTGAACAATTGAAAATCTATTTTGATATCATTCGATATCATTCACAGTATAGAAATGAAAAAATCTATAAAGATTTCAAAATCTTCATCAATTGTTCAGATAAAGTGAAGATAAAGTTGTCAGAAAAAAATATAAATGCAGGCAGGGACCTCTAGCTACTTCTAGATTTCTTCTCACTTTTTTTAAATTGGGCATTAATAATTTGACAAACCTTGTCTACCAATGTCTCTTCATAGCAAGGGAAAAATTAAAAAATAGTATGTTAAAAGTTTTATGAAAAGCTTTAGACAATATATTTTTGTATAAATTCGTAAACCTGATTGGCTAAGAAAAAGTTCAGATAAAGTGAAAATAAAGTCGCCAGAAAAAAACAAAATTGGTGCACTGACTACATTCAAACAACCAATCAGAGCACAAATAAGTAGTTTATGAACAAATTATATAAATAGATATATATATAAGAACTATAGAAAAAAAAATAGAACTAAAAAATAAACTCACATGATTGGCCTATGTAAAGTAAATAGTGGAATTTGCACGAATGCATTAGTTTCCTGCCTATGGCAGGAACTAATAAATCTCAATTTTATTCCAATATATGGGTACCTCGTCAAGCCTTATTACCAAGACCCACCTTTGAGTCTTGCTGCTTTTTATGTAGACAATGTATATGAAATCAAACAAAGAGGTTTAAGAATAATCTGTATGATAAATAAAAATGTTGAATCCATTTAAATGTGTTCATACAATTAATTTTTATTTTAGTAGAAGTTTTCTTTTACGTTGTGAATGGAACACATGTCGAAGAAGATTGGTAGTTGCCTACTTAAGCTATACATTTGGTTTTGTCAAAAAGGACAAAATCAAACATTAACACCCAGTCCTTGGGCAGTTTGCATGCGCTTAGCCTCACAAATCTATTTTTAACAACCAGAACTTGCATACAGGCATTTTGTTAAATATACCTCGTGACATCTTGTTTCATGATTAGTATTCTCTAAGCCAAAGATTTTTAAGAATTGAGCCAATTAATTCAGACAGACAATTACCAAAATGGATTCCACATACTAAATATTCAAGTCAACGGCTCTCGTGTTAGTAAACTAAAATTTAAAAAGATATTTTTGGAAATATGAAGGAAAAAAGAAAATCCAAAGCAAGATAACTAATATATGCCTTCAAGCAACTGTAGGAGAGAGAAAAGTTCATACCGGCTCATCACACCACGGAGCAAGAACCATCATTTTGTCATTGAGAGCACACATAAATTCATCCCAATTCTCTACCTTCCTAATACAAGAGTCTCTTTTAAGCTTTGCTCTTTCAAACAGGTCATTTTGAATCTCCTCTAAAAGTTCTCGAACACGTTTAGTCAAGTGCACTAAAGGCACATCCTCTTTCACAAAATTATCTCGACGAACAACTCGAACCTGTCAGAGAGAAGAAAGAGAAGATTAACATGTCTGACAAACACAGACTTGACCAGCAAATCAACTTTGGTTCTAATTTCACTATAAAGAAAAAAGGTGGAGCTCAAGCAGAGGAATGATTTCTAATCAGTGTTTGAGGGTACTTAAAAATCAGCTCCATGTGTGCATACAAAGAGAGTATAATTATGTATGGTAACACGCAAACAAATATTGCTTTACCTCTTAAGCAATATTATCTTACATAGATAACAACATATGTATATAGATACCAAATCTGAAACATCAGTAGATTCAGTACATTTAAGCACAAAAAATTCTGTACCTAGAACCTAAATTGCACTGCATCCACTTGGGAAGATCTAAAAGCACCAGAGAAAATTTAGAAAAAACACCCACAGCCTGAAGAACACTACCGATCTAATGATACCAAGCAATTTTACAAAAATTCTCATTGCATGCTTTATGTGCAACGTAGTTAACATGTGAGTCATGAACCGTGGGAAATAATTTTTTCCTTGTTTTCTATTAATCAATCCTAGCAATACTCGAGTCTGGCCAGCATAGTGCTCATATGATGAAAATGGGAGCTTGGCTTCATCACTTAATCCTCAAGACTATACAATTTGCATTATAGAAGGCACAATGTCAACATTCATTTTGGGTGTGTGTGTTTTTTTGAGTGTGTGGATGTGGGTGTGTGTTTGTGTGTTTGTGTTTTTGTGCATGTGTGCAAGTCTGTGTGTGTGAACAATTTATATTGCGCAGCAGTGATCCATAAGGCATTCGGGGAACACAAATCTGATAAACATGGTCTAACAAACTTGATATTACTAGAATTTAAACAAAGATATAAAAGTTCATGCCAGACATAAATATGAATTAAAAACCTCAAAATTTTGAATTTGATGTATTAGAACATGTAGGAGTTTATGATAAAACAAATTCCAGACCATCTTCAACAATTTTGGCCAAAGACACACAGAGGGGGTCACTTGAAAAGTGTG
>MU224676.1:4594606-4623010 GCA_018584345.1 Thuja plicata | reverse complement strand
AACAGGATATTCATAAAACTGCTTTCCGTTGTCATTATGGTCATTATGAATTTCTAGTTATGCCTTTTGGACTGACAAATGCTCCAGCAACATTTCAGTCTTGTATGAACCATATTTTTAATAAACAGCTGCGGAAATTCTTACTTTTTTTCTTTGATGATATTTTGATTTACAGCAAGACTTGGGAGGAACATCTGAAACATATCGATGAAATATTGGGAATAATGGAGTCTCAATCTCTTTATGCAAAAGCTTCTAAATGTGAATTTGGTATGACAGAAATTTTATACTTGGGACATATGATCAGTGCTAAAGGTGTGCAGGTACATCAAGAAAAGAACAGGGCTATTTTGGATTGGCCGCCACCACGGACTCTTTCTGATTTACGAGGTTTCTTTGGCTTATGCAGTTATTATAGGAGATTTGTTAGAGGGTTTTCACAGCTTGGAGCACCACTGACAGATCTTACCAAACAAGTGGCATTCAGATGGACTGCAGAGTCACAACAGGTATTTGACAAACTTAAGGAGGTAATGAGTTCTTGCCCTGTCCTTGCATTACCGAATTTTGATCAGCCCTTTGTATTAGAATGTGATGCGTCAGGTAAAGGAATTGGAGCCGTGTTAATTCAAAATAAACATCCAATAGTGTTTGAAAGCAGGAAACTCGCTAGTGCTGAAAAACTGTATTCCATATATGACAAGGAAATGTTAGCTATTATGCATGCATTAGCTAAATTCAGACAATACTTAGTTGGAGCCAAATTTGTAATTAAAAACTGATCATAATAGTCTGAAGTATTTCCTTAATCAAAGAGATTTGAACGATAGGCAACAAAAGTGGATCAGTAAAATTCAAGCTTATGATTTTGAAATTGAATATGTTAAGGGTAAGAACAATGTTGTAGCTGATGCTTTGTCTAAAAGGCCGGAAATAAATGCTTTAAGTGGGGTCACAGCTGATTGGAGATCCTTGTTGTTGGTCGAATACTCTAAGAACTCTACTGCTTGTGATATATTGGACGGGAAAGTTCAGGACGATAGGTACAAAGTTGTGAATAAAATTATTTACTACAAAGATAGAATCTTCTTAGCACCTGAATCTAAGTTAAAACTGAGAATTTTGCAAACAGTTCATGATTTACCCTTAGCAAGACATCCAAGTTATTTCAAAACTTAGAAGCACATCCGTGAACGATTCACATGGAAAGGACTCAAAAATGACGTTTTGCAATATGTCAAGGAATGTATCACATGTCAGCAAAATAAAACAGAACATTCTTATCCAGCCAGACTATTGCAGCCTTTACCTATTCCGGATCAGAAATGGGAAAGTATTTCGATGGATTTCATTACTGGTTTACCACGAGCTCAAGGTAAAGATTGTATTTTTGTGGTGGTTGATAGATTAACCAAATTTGCAAATTTCTTTGCTATCACTACAGAATTCATAGTTGTTCAGGTTGCCGGATTGTTTTTCAAGGAAGTATTCCGTTTACATGGTCTACCAAAGAATATAATCAGTGATCGTGATAGCAGTTTTTTGAGTAACTTTTGGGCAAAATTATTCAGATTGACAGGTACAATATTGCATCACAGCACTAGTTACCATCCATAGACCGATGGTCAGACAGAAATAGTTAAGAAATGGATTGAGCGCTACCTTCATAATTATGTCGCGGGGCATCAAAAAGCTTGGATTCGTTGGTTGCATTTGGGCAAGCATTGCTATAACACTACTTTCCATATGTCCATCGGTATGACGTCGTTTAAGGCATTATGTGGGTATGATGCTTTATCTTTTGTAGATCTTGCTTTCGATATCAGTAATGTGCCCAAGTCACGAGATTGGCTTTAGGAGTGTCAGGACATCTTGAAAACTCTCAAGGGAAATTTGCATTGTGCTCAAAACTGGCAAAAGCTCTACGCCGATAAGAAGAGGGTGGAACGGAGTTTTGAGGTTGGTGATTTAGTGTACCTCCGATTACAGCCTTATCGACAGTCATCTCTCAAACGAAGTAGGGCTGAGAAATTGAAGCCTCAGTTTTATGGGCCCTATTCAATTGTGGGCAAAGCTGGCGAGGTTGCATATGAATAGTCTTTACCAGCAAGTAGCAGGATCCACAATGTGTTCCACGTCTCTTGTCTCAAGAAAGCGTTAGGTCAACAGGTCACAGTTTCAGAGGCATTACCACCCTTGGATGAGGAAGGGAAACTTGCAATGATTCCTAAGAAGATTGTAGACACGTCGGATCGACACTTGCGTCACCGCACCATTCGGGAATTTCTAATCAAATGGAAGGATTTGCCCTTGGATGATGCTACTTGGGAAAATGAGCAGATTCTGAGCCATCCAGATTCACAGTTGCTTGTGGGCAAGCAACATGTGGCAGGGGAGACTTGTCATGTCCCCAAATAGTCATTAATTGGCTATTTAAATAATAAACGAATTTAATTATTTAATATTAATTACATGAACATATTAATATTAAATAATTACAAGACAACTTTAAGTTATTTGTTGTTTAATAAAACAGTTCCCTTACAGGATACAACCATTTGGTTGTGAATAAAAGAGACGGGATTGCATAGTCAACGGCATGCTTGAAAAGGTTTTGGGAATATTTTTTGAGATGATTGTGTAAAGACGTAAATTAATTCCTTTCGCAGACTCTATTCTGGCCTAGTGGAGTTAGAAGGGGAAGAAGACGATTTGCGGGAGGCACTAACTAAACTGCGGAAAAGAGAAAAGACAAAGAAGACAAACTTCTAGTTGACAGAAGCGGTCCCCTGGCTTGGTATCGGACATCTGGCGCCTGGCATTTGCACGACACTAGAGTATACATCCCAATACGAAGAGGATTATCAGGGGCATTGGAAGTGCGGAATACCTGGCATGTGTTCACATCATATTTCATGAACAAATTACTTCATGCGTGTGTCAAAGAGTCGAAGACTCACGGCATCCGCCTGGCAAAGGAGACACGCGTTATGGGAAGACCTAAAGATTGATAACGTTGAACCCGACTTGAGGGATATAGCTGGCGTCCAACATATATGAAAAACACGGCGAAGACAAGGAGTTTAATTATTGTTACGATTACATACAGCTGTTCTTTCTTGGAGTTCACGGCAGCGGTTGGAGAGTAGTATGTGGATTTGGTCATGCAGCGCTATTGGAGAAATACGAGACCACTACAAACAGGTGCATATTTATTGTAAAATATCAATTTTCGGTTTTGTGGGACATATTTGGATAGACAGCTTCAAGTTCGGTTATTATTTACAGAAGTCATAGAATAACATTTTTTGTATGAACATTCGAAAATCTCTTTGAAATAAGTAATTACTTTCCAGAGTTCACAATAGTAGTCGGATATATTGTTAAATACAAAGGAAATGTTTATGCATAGTAAACTCAAGATATCAGGATTTTATACTATGGATCACGTGAGATGGAGTCTCAAGAGTCTAAATGGGCCCCAGGTGGCCTATTTTTGGGCACTTGGCTTCCTCTTACTTCAGACAAAACAAGTCTTGGTGCACAAATGAACAACCACGTTAGGCCTGTTAGTGTTCATCGACAAATGGCTTTTCAAGGTAAAATTACAGATCAATGCCTGAAAGTGATCTTCCTGGCCTTAAACAGTCTTATGCTAGAGGCAATTGAAATGGTTTTAGGAGATGAATATTTTAGCTATAGAAGACAAGTGCCATGTTAACACAGATATTTCTTCCCAGTTTGTGGTTTCCCTTTTAGACTTGGGTGAGCCCAAAGGATGGGTTTTCGAGCTGGTTAACATGTTGATTAAATCAAATTTCCTAGGCGACCAGGAGATTATTCTTGTGGCGGCCCATTAGGAATTGGGTATTCCCACTCCGGTTAATTCCACATTTTCTCAATGGTGGAGACCAAGTGGTTTGGCATCCTTTACTAGGCAATTTTAAAGCTTTAACTGTTCTCGACTATCATAGCAAAGCATCAAATGGGTGTTCATTCTTGAAGAAAATCATAGATATTTAGCCAACTATGACCTCTGAGAGGATGACATCCTTTATACAAAAGATGTAAGAGCAAAACCCTATGGAGTCGAAAGAGCACCAGCCTACCGAGGACAATGAATGATTACCTCCTGCTTGGCTTTTACTGCTTTTGCTTATGAGTGGTTTTTAAGGCTTGTGGCCTAACAGATTACACAGAATGTAGGCTTATGTTTAGATATCTCTCATTTACACTCAACTTTGTCTAGAGTGGCTCTAAGACTATCTGCTCGTCTTAGGGGCATTTATTTTGGGTATGATATACCTAAGCTCTATACATCTTTCTGCTCAACTGAGGAGCATTATAGTTTGGTTTGGTTTATCAGACAGTACTGCCAGCATGTATTATCCTTTTTTGATTAATATAAAACTATGCTTATCAATTTTAAAAAACTATTTACCAAATAGAATTTTATGACTTAAGAATAAAAATTAATTATCAAATAGAAATTTATGAATTAAGAAAAACTAATTAACAAAAAGAAATTACAATTAATTTTGCAATGCACTCAGCTAGAATCAGCATTTAGATTGAGCTTCAACATATATTCAAAATATAAAATTTGATTGGATGCTACAAAATAAGTGTTTCTCTATATATAGTAAGAACATCACACCATCTAAAAGAAAAGATGTAAACACTACACCTTATTACAGTTGCCTATGCAATGAATTTGATCTTGTTAATGTTGAAAAGCACATAAAACTATCGATTCCCTTAATCCAGTACTAATGTCATGTCCCTGCCATTTCAGGAATAAACGCAGCCTTGTTAATCAAATCCCAACCCTTATGAATACTAAAACCACTTACTAAGAAACATTCTACTATAAAGGCTGACTGGAACTGTTAGTGGGCCGACCTAAATATAGAATTTATCGTGGAGGCCGGATCAAACAACAATGATTAAGTAATGAAGGCCAACCTAGATTATAAGAAAGAGGCTGACTGAGATTGGGATGGTCACCTTAACCATTGCTGGTGGGTGATATCCCTTGAATGATTATTCCTCATAATAAGGGCGGACCCAGATATCAGCGATTTTCAAGGAGTAGCAGTTAATAAGATAAGTGAGCGGGTGCAACCTCTAATCTCATAAGTGTGATTTAATCAAGTAAACAAAAAGCCAGCTTAAAAGGGGTGCGATTAGAAAAATAGAAGAGACGTGTCTCGTCCATCCCAGAAGGGGAAGATAAAAATATAGCTAAGGATCAACTCCAACACATCATCAATCAGCAGCAGACACAAATACATATACAGCAGAGATAATCAGACAAGATAGCAGAAATACATCAAACAAACGGCAGGGACAATAGCATATACACCAGAAGGATTTATCTATAACCTCTTCATTGTTGTGGTATCAAAGAATAGATTTGTATGTGCAATTATAATTATATATATAGATGGAATGCGTATCGGTTTCTACCAGATTATATGCAATTAATTGATACTTGAATTCAATGTCTATGCATTCATCAAAATAAATTTTACAAATAATTGATCTTGTTGAGGGCAGGGAGTGCAAGGAGGGGGAACAGTGAGATTCGGGATTCCTCACTAGGCATGGTGCCTCATAAAAGATGGTTAAGGACAACAAGGCCACCTCATAATGATGGTTAAGGACCACCATTAAAGGATCATATGAGGCCAAGGAGGATAAGGTCCACCCTTGGGCCTAGGGTTGAGGGTCAATTTAAGAGCACCCTATTGTAGCTCCCCTACTATCCCCACATGGATAAATTATTGAAGTGAATAAGAAAGGGCTCTTCAATCATAAGATGAGGTGTTGACATGATAGAGGGGAACGGTGTACAGACCTCACTAGGTATATCACCTCATGATGATGGTTAAGGACCATCAGTTAAGGACAACATGAGGCCAAAGAGGATAAGGTCCTGCTGTTGGGCCTAGGGTAGAGGATACTTGGGGCACCTCCTCATGTCTTCCATCGCAAACCTCGTTATGGTTGAGCTCCTACGTAATCATTGAGATTTGTTGTGTGTGTGTGTGTGTATTTCCTAATTCTAGAATTGGATATATTTAATGAGTATATCTATATTATTATCTACTACAATTGCAGGTTTCCTAAACAGACTTATTTCATCTTACTCTTAAGTAACGATTACATTTATAACTATTTTATGCTCTCTATTTCGTTCGGATCTGTGAATTTACGGCAAAGTACAAGGTGGTCCAAGGAGGTAACATTACAACCAATCAGGCAGATAGGTTGGGGTGTTACTGCACCCACCCAGCTGAAATGATTAGCTCATACCTAAAAATTTCTTGCACTCCTCAATCCCCAACCCATGTCCTTATTATGTTATGAGTCCTCTGCCAATCCAATGTGAATTTAATGTCTCTTATGGATGTATGTAACTTAGGCCCAAAAATTTATGGTTTCAATGTAAAACTGAAAACTGTTGATAGACCAATAACAAATGAAAATATAGATAACAAATGTTTGGACAATGGGGAAAACTTGAAATTAATAGATCCCTAATAGATTGTATGGATAAAATAGACTAAGTCAACAATAATGTCCATCTTTAGACAAGAAGTCATAATGTATCAGAAATCAGATGAATTATAATGAATATTCACAACATATTTGTGCATTTTTTTAGATACTAGTACATTTTTAAATATTATAAAACTGAAAAAATGCATAAAGGAAAAAATGTTTTCCTATATGCATGGAAACCCATATTAGACCACATACAAGAAAAGAAAAAGTAAACACTACAGATTTTTAGATACACTGAATTTTCACTTTGTCCACGTAGAGAATTTAGTATTCAGGCTATCCATGCTCCATACATGGTCCCTGTTGGGAGAAGGGGGAACATAGTACCAGACCATCTATAGTCTATACATCATCAGATCACTGAATTTTCAAAATGGAAAGGAAATAACTGCCAATATATATGTACACAAAATGTAAGTGCTGATACATAGTTATCTGTCTTTATCGATACCTGTTTATTTGCTAGATCCTTGGGACCAATTTCAATGCGTAGAGGAACCCCTTTTAGTTCCCAATGAGAGTATTTCCAGCCAGGTGAATAGTTGTCTCGTAAATCTTCTTCTATGCGAATACCTGCTTCCCTCAGTGTTTGCACTGTTGCAATGCATGCATCTAGAATTGCTTGTGTGTCAGCATCTTTGTAAGGAACTGGAATAACAATGATTTGCAGTGGTGCCACTCGTGGGGGTAATACTAGACCTTTGTCATCCCCGTGAATCATTACCATAACACCAATCTGTAAAAAGTAAACAAACAAATCATAAAACTACTTCTCACAAATCCTGAAATGCAGGAAAAAGCTACTTATCTTTTAGTAAAATGGTTTTGACTTGGCTTACAACTTATATCCATTTTCTTCTGTTTTCTTTGTACCTTACAGAAACTCTATAAATAAATTTCAATTATTAAAAATGCATCCCTACTGGATTTTTTTTCAACAAGACTTGCAAATAACACTCAACACTCATTAATATATTCATAATTCACAGACACAAACATACATCTTCACATTTTAGACATCATTATTTTGTATTGTGTTCTGTGATTTCACATACTAGTGACAACCACTTATCTTTAATTGATAAAGTTTACATAGGGAATTAAAAAATTACATTTTTAGAGTTTATGACTTTGTTGCTGTTTAAAAATGTCTAGTTGATGCTCAAAACAGGGGCAAGGAACTACAAGATGGTGGCGGATAGTAGATACCATGAGTAAAAGTGATTATTTATGCCTACTTAGTTTATTTCATGTCAACAGCATTTATCTAGCTACACCATGTTTATCTTCCACATTGATGAGAACTAGTACAAAATATTTGTTAAGAAAGTTGTTCTGCTAAAGCATTGCTTTAATCAGTGATGTTCTGATTGATAACCGATTGGGGTCTTCAGTTCCAAGTATAGGATTCCCCCATCTCAGAAAAAAACATATACATTGCTTGCAAAAGCTACAGGATGCTTTTTCCCTGGCAAGATTTATGACTGTGATTCTTTCTTGAGACAACTGAAGAGGACAGATGGCTCGGAACTTATGGATGTCTCTACCAAACAGATTTATAACATGCTGAAAGATGATTCATCTATTAGACTATTACCAACTGGGTTAACCAGTGTTGGGGCCTAGACTGCTCAATCTCTAAATGGCACTTCTTCTTTTTTTTTTGGCATCAACCTACTGAACCTAAGAAATCCTGTTTTC
This sequence comes from Thuja plicata, assembly GCA_018584345.1. Taxonomy (NCBI): domain Eukaryota; kingdom Viridiplantae; phylum Streptophyta; class Pinopsida; order Cupressales; family Cupressaceae; genus Thuja; species Thuja plicata. The sequence continues at coordinate 4,614,739 of MU224676.1, read as the reverse complement.
GTTGGCTTCTTCTTCTTAAGAAGTTGGTTGCGGGTTCTGTGCTATCCTCTGTGGGTGTTGAGCCCCTCACCTGTGCTCTTTGTAATATTCCAGAAACTTTTAAACACCTTTTTTATTATTGTGAATTTGCTTGTGCAGTCTGGTCTATTTTTTGGGGTTCTCCTATTGTATGGAACAGTCGCCCTGGCTTATCTTGGAGTGATATTCTTGCTGGTTTTGTTGATACTTTTGATCTTAAACTTAATCAATTCTGGTCTGTTTTATCAGCTGAGGTTCTGTGGTTTCTTTGGAAGAAGAGGAACGAAGAGGTGTTTCAAAACAAAAGGAGACAGCTTACTGGGTTTAATCTTAAACTCATACACTTCTCTATCATGTCACAGCTGTCTTCGACTCTGGACATTACTAGAAGTAGATTTATGATCCTGGTCCGGGAAGCTGCACTATTGATCCATGGGAATGATCTCCATGCTACACACTATTTCAAGATCTACAGGGGCATGCTTGATACAAAGGAACTTGATATTCTGATTCAGTTTATAAAGGAAAACAATATTCCTATTGAACAGGATGGTACCAATGACAATGAACATAAAAAGTCTGATCCTTCAAGCTGGAAAGATGGTGCTACCTTCCTTCCTGTAGCATACAGCAGCAGTTCCATAAGTGCATAAGGCTTTTTGATATCAGCTTCATTTTCTGATCTTTTGGTTATTATTTTTTTGATGCTATGTAAAGTTTTGTAATGTATAAAATGGTGGAAGACACAGCTATATAACGTAGGCACAGCTATAGGCTGAGTTAGGACATGTTTGTTTACAGAACTCTGTCATAGAAGATTTTATTTGATGTACTCCAGGTTTCTTAAACTATCTTAATATAAAAAAAGTTGATTTTTTTTCCGTGGGTATGCTCATATACTACAACTGTAACTACACAATAGATACAACTCCATGGATAAATTTGTAACCTTTGCAAGTTTCAAGCATAGAGTACCTGACCAAACCTGTGATGACTTGAAACAAGTACAACTTCTATCATTTTAAAGTGTCATTCCATCACTACTTTCAGGAGGAAATTTGCAAAGCTTTGTCACTGTTCCCAATAGTAGATTTGCAAGAGGTTTCAACTGCAAAGGGAGTTTCTTAGAGTTGCATAGTTTCATTTTTAGAGGGCTCAAACCAAAATGCTTCCACTCATGAACTATTACAAACAAAACATTTCTCAGACCATAGGAAAAGCTAAATTTCATCATCATCACGACATATCCAGCCTCAACTTCTACTCTCAAGAGCACAAGGTTATAGGGGATTCAACTGCAGATTCAAAGAGATGTCTCTTTTAACTTTTAAGCCTTATGTTCTTATGAAAGGGTTGCCTCTTGGATTCTCTCCAAACAATAACATTGCTGGTATTCTGGGACCAAGTGGCTACTTTAGTATATTGCCACCAGATTCAAAGAGATGTCTCTTTTAACTTTTAAGCCTTTTGTTCTCATGAAAGGGTTGCCTCTTGGATTCTCTCCAAACAATAACAATGCTGGTATTCTGGGACCAAGTGGCTACTTTAGTATATTGCCACCATTAAGAGCTCAGAACTCTTTCCAAAAGGCCTAAAATTTTAAAACAATAAGAAATAGCTAACACGTAAACAGTGAATACTTCAAGCATGCATAAATGGTGGAGATATATTATAAGAAAAATATAAATAGATAATATCGTACAAGAAAAACAAGTTTAATACTAAGATTGTATTGCTACCTTATTGCTACTCATGCTCTCTCATTTCATGATATTATCTGTTCTGAGGTTTTCACACCATCGCCCCATTGCAAATGGGGACCCCCTCTTTTTGCTCGTAGTTGTTACGTTTTGGCAGTTGAGGTGGCTATTCAGAGATCAAAAAGTTAAGGAGTGGTTAAGTGATCAGGTTGTCGGGTTGCAAGTGCAAATAGGAGTGTCAAGATTAAGGTTACACTGGGTCAAGTTGCAATGGTTGGAGAGAAATTCCCAAGTGCATTAATGTTTTGGCTAGTCAAATAGTCCAAAATACATTGTAAAGACATCAATTTTTATATACAAAATCCTTATGAAAATTAATTTTTCCTCCAAAAATGTGCTTAGTTCCAATGGAAATAGAATTTCCACTCCAAAAATGCACTTAGTCCCGATGGAAATAGAATTTCCACTCCAAAAAATGTATTGAGTCCCGATTGAAATAGAATTTCCACTTAAAAAATATGAAAGTCCCGATGGAGATCGTTTTTCCACTCATGAGGAGAAATTTGCGATAAAAATTTCAAGTGTTTGGATGATTTGTCCCTATGGTTGTTTTTCCCCTCCTCGACATCAAGAACAAGGAAAAAGAGTAAGAGTCCCTATGCACATCGATTTTCCACTGGACTCTATACTTCGAAAACTTTTAAGGACAAGGATTTTCCCTTTGTCCCTATGAAGATAGCTTTTCCACTGATCCAATACTTAGAAAAATTTTGAGCTGGGAAGCCAGGAAAATCCCGATGGATGAAGAATTTCCACTTATCCTTATGCATGTGTAATTTCCCCTAGTGTAATGTCCCCTTATTACCTCACCTTGAGTTGCAGTCTAGATTAGCCTATCAATGACCGTAGGCAAACCAGAGGGTTTGAAGGTCTTAGTGGTCGAGCCAGAGATTGTATTTCCACTTCAGTGAGGGTCTTCGGCAGAGCTTCCAATTTAGGACTTACTATTTATGGTAAGTTAGCTGAGCCAATTGCTCTGTTGGGCATGTCGTCCAGGTGTTAGATCTAATGGGAAGCAATGGGATTTCATATGGATCATGAATGAGATTAAAAGCTATTAATTTGGTTTATAATCATTCATTAAGTTTTACTTAATTAATGATTATATTTTAAGCCTAAGCTAAAGTGGGGGATTAAAATAATTTTATAATTAGTAATTAAGTTTACTTAATTAATAATAAAATTGGAGGCTTTTTCAATTAACGGTTAAATACTTCATGTGACTCCCTTATTATGGTATTGGCGTTAAGTTAAGAGAGGTGGAATATTATAATATTAAAGCTTTATGAAGGAAGTCGAACTCATCCATCGAACGCATTCATTTTTCATTTGCTATAAATCTAATCACAATAACATGGTATCAGAGCCAATCTAAGGAAGATCCGATTAGATTTGAGATAGTAGATTATCTAAACTATCATTTACTCTTAGGAAAAATCAGAGCAGATACATTCTTGTGCATGTGCATTGGTTGATGGCAAACTTTATGCAAATACCCGTGTTGGATTAATGAACAACCCACAGATATGGGAGTCGCCAGCTTATTAAAGAAACGTGGAAAGACGCTACAATGAGGAGGCTCTATGGAACAAGCCACCGCTGTGTCAAATCTCGAAGGGAGTTCACAGGCTACAGAAGGGAGAAACAGGAGCCGCATGCTTGGATCTGAGTATGGGTCGCAGACTAGAAGAGCTCGGTCTCGTGAAGAGTCTGACCATGTGGAGATATTTCACAGAAGGTTTCGCGTTCAAACTGCACAGTGTGAAGGAAGTGTGTCAGGAAGGCATGTTTACAGTGAAGGGAGGAGCCACCAAAATTTGCAGTAGGGAGATTGCATAGAAGAAGATCGCGATGGAACAATGCAAAGGAAGCCTCGTGGATGAGATGAACCACGTGGGGCAGGTCACCATTAGTCGCAAATGCATAAAGACGACTAGATATTTAAACATGATATTGATTGCTCAGCATCGCCACTTGGTTCTGGTTCTGGTATAGATGTAATATCTCTCGATTACTGTTGCCAACAGACAACACAAAGATGATCTGCCAATATACCAAATTCAGATGCAGAAGAAGATAAATACCAACGCAGGAGACAAGATAGCACACAGCAAAGGAGATCACCCCGCAGTGCAACGATTATTGCAAGCCTTGTTGAGAGGGCGGTCAAGAGTTCGAGGCCACCCTGACCATTCAAGGCATGAGACAAATGTCCGAATGTGCCATGTATTGTCGATCGAAACTTCCACTCACTGACTGCCAAAGGAAATGGATGCGCTCATCGAGGAATCTACAGTCATTCATGACTGTCTATGCATGGTGCTCTTTGGCAAATGACTGGCTCGAAATGGTCGTGCCTTGGACGGGAATTTCCTACCGCTCGAGAGCTCACATGGTGGTCGCAAATCAAGGGAGTCATATAAGGGGTTGTGCTAAATAGAATGATAAGGGGTGTACATTGTACAGAGAGATAAGGAAATATCACTGTCGTGCCTGATCTACGTTGTCACTGGAAGAAGTGATCATTGTGCAATATACCAAGAGGTAGATGTAACTTGTGTTTTTCGCAAGTCATTGAATGAAACCAGTGAGCAAACACCGTGTACGAGGAAGATTAACATGTATTGCGGTCAGCAATCATTGATAACTATCACCGTCACTCAATCCTTCTAAAGCGTGATATTTGGGATTTCTTAATTGGAGACTATCACAGCCATGGAATTGTCAAGATGATTATTTGGATCTTTGCCAGTCCCAATTTGGAGTAAATATAAAGTCCTAGAGACTGTAAAGTGGTGGCAATATATAGGAGAGGCATTGATTTTCTCCATTTATCATCTCCAAAATTGGTGGCAGAGGAAACATATATATTGGTACGATATTTGTTTGGTGCTGAAAATATAAGAGGGCAGCAGCTAACTTGATGTGAAATACTAGCCGACATCATCCAATGATGGTTGCGCAAATACATTGAGAAGTCTTTCATCCTTAGCATTGATGAGATGAATCCATCTACGTTGGCATCATCCAAAGGTAGAGCAACAACTATTAAATAAAGAGTTGTCCACATTTATTAAACGGTGGCACAATAATAGACAGTTGTGTTTTGCGATCGCAGTGCTGAGGAAGAGTGTCGTCACTCTTAGTAACTAGTAGATGAACATATGATACTATGCGGATATATTCTCAATTTGCTCAAATTGCAGGATGTAATTATGCTAAGGATGTGGCACTTAATCTGCAATTAGCAATGTCTATCACTTTGTTGTTGATTGTAGTCACACATCTGCTAGGAGCCGCTCCTTGGTGGTTAGGAGCATTGTATACTTTTGCTATATTTTTCCTAGTGGAGCAGTGTATACATCTTCAAGTATATTTTCATTTGCAATCGAGTTGTTGATCACGGTGACTAGGGAATTATATAATTAATAAAGAAGCAGATTTGTGGATCCACAAACTGAACACAAAACAAACACCCGATATAGGGATATCTGGTATATCGCAGACTCTAGATATAATGCAACTTGAGCAGATCAATACTATTGTGAAACTATCATCCATAAGATTACGTGAATTGGGGTCCATTACTAGCACAGTGGGTTTGGCTTCGCCAGTCCTTTAATTGCCGTGAGTGGAAAGAATCGACTTGGTCGCCGAAGTCTATATATTATACGGTTCCAAACTTTGGCTAAATGTGAAGTATATTGTGTAGTTGTTTCCTAGAAACAGAGCATATGGGAATCACGTTGTAACAAAGGCATTAAATGATGTGGTGTGCTCAGCAGTCTGTCATGAGTTTGTCGTGAATTGCCCAGGAGTATCATATATATAGAGAAGTATTTCATACCCTCGAATAATGTTCATGAATTTTCTGAGTCATTAATTCATGCTATAACATGGAGATAATTAGTATGGGATAGTTAAGTTTTATGAACTATTTGTAATCTCTCTTTGGAATGCCTTCAGGACAGATCAAGAAGCATAAGAAATTGCACTCAAGGGAAAGAAAACTTGATACTTATAGTTTTGGAACTGAATTGAAGATGGACATCAGTTTCAGAGCGAGTGTGACAATCTATTAGAGGCAACCTTTGACAAGAAAGTCAAGAGGTTGATGCATGTACTTGGAGCTTCAGATGGAAGCCACATTATCATGAATGTTTGGTGTTGCCAAGCCTGGGGATAAATCCACAGTTTATTACATTCACTCATGTTACTATGGAATTAGACAAGTACATTTGTGTATGAGAAACTACTCCTACGAATAATGTTGTGATCAAAATTTTAACATGGTGTAAATGATCATATACCAGATGATGAGAGTCTCTTGGAGCAAGACATTTTCATGATTAGGATCATGTATGCTTCTGTAACAGAGGGAGCTACTAGAAGATCTGCCAAATTGATCTTTGAGGATTTTGATCATAGTGATTCAGAGGGAGTAGATCATGGAGAGATAGTTTCTTTAGTTTTTAGACAAGGTACATTATCACTGAAGAACAGACGACCGATATTCTCACCAAGCCTCCTACCAAAGTAAAGTTTGTGCATTTTGCGACTAGCTTGGAGTTGTGGAGAACGAAGCCCTTGCTAAGAGGGAGTCTTAGCATCAGTGATTTCTTGAAATGTGCTTTATTGGATTCTTCTCTATAAGAGAGAAGTTTCAAATGAAAACCTTGTTCCACCCTCTGGAAGTAGCCATGGTGGATCCACCCCCTAATATGGTTCATGGTAGATGTGATGTGTGTTACTCCATGACTTTATTGCCTTATGGGCCCCCTGTGAACATCGTTGAAAGGTGACGACTTTTCAATGATGAACACTTGTATTTGATTGATATTGTAGGGTGAGGACTTTGCAATATTCAATCTCTCCATCATGATGCATATCATGTGACTTGATATCCGTGGACATGTCATGATGGTTAGGATCTCTTCGACATCATGGTAGATATCATAAGGCTAATATCATTAAATAAACCATAGATGAGTTAAAGATCTTCATGGTGGATATTATGTGACGTAATATCCGTGGACATGCCATGATACAATATCCATATGGTAGACATCATGAGATGTGATGTCAGTGCACATACCATGGATATTTGTGAGATATGGTGAATATCATGTGACTTGATGTTCTTGCTCATACCATATCTCTTGATATCACGGTGAGGTGATATCTTCTCTGTCTCACAATTAACGGACTTATTGTGATTTGCATCTTGATGGATTTTATCTTCCCTAGCTAAGAGGGAGTGTTGATGTTTATAGCTTCGATCAGATAAAAATGAAGAAGATATTAATATCATAAGAACAAATCAAATTGTGATATATATATATATATATATATATATATTAATATATACATATATATATATATATTAATATATACATATATATATATATATATATATATATATTAATATCATAAGAACAGATCAAATATATATATGATAATAATAATGGATATTATTATTATATATGTATTGATATATATACATATACATATTTATATTTGAATTTGATTTGACCTCTTCTCATAATAATTATATCCAGATCGATCAACATCTCATATTATACCCATGATCAAATTAATATGCAATTATAATTCATACCAATTTGTTAGAACGTGATTAACCATCATATACCAATCGACATACTGATCGGACACTTTGTATTATCACCGAAGGGGTGTATTATGTTACGATCAGGTGCCAACCACTATTCATTGTTTTGAGTTACTAAATGCCAATTAGTATTATCGGTTACCAACAGTGACCAGTGTTATGAAGAGACATGATTAAATAGTCATGTCTCCTTACTCTATACTATCATGTCTCCCATATAAATACTCATTTGTTGATCGATCAAAGACAAGCATATACAGCATTGAATGCAAGTCTTCTCATATTCGATCAGCAAGTAATTCAGAACAACGAATAAATGCTGAATATGATAGAAAATGAACACTATCATAGGCCTTAATGTGTTCCATATCAGCATTTGTTTTGTAATACTTCCATATTCTCATTGTGTATTAATACTTGAAATATCAGTTGTGAATTCCAAAGTATTATTATTTGCTGCATACCTGAAAAGAAAAGACATATATTAGTGAATATACAAAATAAAATTGAATTCATTTTTCATTTGCTATAAATCTAATCACAATAACACATAGTAGAGCCACGATGCTTACTCAGTCCCCACATCCTTCCTGAGATAATTCTCTGGCAAGTTGCGTTAGAGATTGGGGAATATTTGCAGTCAATTCAGTCAATCCAGGTTCTTTTTAATAATTCTAAATCAAGTTTGTATGCAAGCAATATCTTTTCATACATTGTAATTATTGCATGATGTTTGAGGTGAAATAAGCTTAAGTTAATAATTGAATTTCAATTTCTATATCTTGCATTGTAAATTATTTTATTCCAAAAAATCCAAAAAAGCATATAACTCAAGAACTCAAAAACTATCAAAAACGCATAAATTCAGAGTGTGTCATGAAGTTAGAGCCAGCAGGACTCTTACAATGGTATCAGAGCAATTTCCTGCCATCCTGCAAGGATTGGGCATATTGATGCAACCACAGAGGTTTGATCCGAATACATATTATTCTCACAGGAGTAGAGCAGAACCTCATGCTAAATGGGTACAGGTATCACCAGTAGTTGAGATGGGTGACAGGAGAGGTGGAAGTCCACCTGGAAACACAGGAAAATGATGATCAAAGAGAAGCAAGAGAGTTGTTCAGAAATATAGTTGCAGGTCAGCAACACTTAGCAACAGGTCAGCAACAGGTAGCTACAATGTTACAACAGCTCTTTGATACTCTCCAGCTGATGACATTGCCTAGGGGTCGTGTCAGAGATAGAGAGGCACGCAGCAGATCAATCGGTTCTCACAAATCACATGCAGAGCATACGGGTACATATAATAGGCCCACACGCCCTACCTTTTTGAGGCTTGATTCAGAGGAGGGGACTGTGGAGGATGTTAATAGTGTGGCCTTCAATGATAATGTCTTGGCCTTGTATGATGAGTGGGATGCTTTAACTCCTGATGTTAAGCAGCATCTTACTTTTGACAGATTTATGACACAAAGGAGAGAGCACAGCAGAGTTAGACCTGAGAAAAGGCCTAGAAATCAAAATGTTGATTTGAAACATGTTGCCAGTAAACTCAGCCTTCCTATGTTCGATGGCAATGGGAAGGTCACAGCCCGGCCTTGGATCAGTAAGGTTGATACATTTCATACACTTAGGCCTATGACCGAGGTAGATGCTATAAAATTTGCAACATTGCATTTAGACGGGGCAGCCCACGAGTGGTGGCATCATGGGATGGTCACCCTTCATCATAATTTGATTACATCATATCATGTGTTTGCTGACAGGTTGGTAGAGTGTTTTGATCAGAAGGATCCAAAATCCTATTTTCGGGACCTTGCTCAGCTCAGGCAGACAGGCAGTTTGTAGTCCTTCATTAGTGAGTTCCTGAGACTCTGTCATGGTTCCTGATGTGACAGAGAAACGCCTAGTCATGCTATTTACAAAAGAGTTACAAGAGCCACTTAGAGGGTGGCCTAAGGCATTTGATCTGCCTTTTCTGCAAGAGGCCATCAAGAAGGCCAGGAGAATGGAGCTTTCAGCTTCTAAGAGGCAAGCACAGCCTAAACCCACCACTTTACCTGTAGATGAGGTACACCCACCAGTTGATGAAAAAAGAAATCAGTTGTGAAACATGATGAGGCAACGCGTGAGGATTTGAGGAGACAATTTTTCTATTGGTACAAAGAGCCTTATGACTAAGATCACACTTGCCCTTTGAGGCCTAGGGGTAAAGCAAATTGTTCTATGTGGGTGTACTATGATGAGGTTGAGGCTGAAACTTCACATCAGCCAATTGGTTCAGACATTGATGAGGCTCAGAGAGTCACTACGGAGTTTCATCCTAATGCCAGGCTATCACCCATAGTGTTGTCCACTATTGTACCACTTCCTTCCGCTTTCAGGATGAGGATTGGTGGATGGACAACAATGCATTTCCATGTTAGACATTGGAGCCATGCATAATTTCATACATCGGGGATTTGTTAGCCGGTGTGGTCTTCAGGCGACGAAGTTTGTTGGGTTCCGAGTCAGGGTGGAAGATGGCTACACCCTTACTTGTACCGAACGTATATGTCATCTCATTATTTCTTTGTGACTATGAGATGCAGTCAGATTTTTATGTGATCAACTTAGGGGAGATGAACGTTGTGTTGGGGATGCAGTGGTTACAGGATATTGAGGAGTTTTATCTTACCTGCACTCGATGGAGATGAGGTTTGAGTACCGAGGCAGGAGATATGTGTTGAGAGGAATCATAGTGGAGAGTTTGCGTACTGTGACTCTTGGTAGAGAGGAGAGTAGGGACATTCAGAGACATGATACGGTTCAGGTGGAGCAAGTCACATGTCATGTCTCCCGCAGTTCGAGGTTACATAGTTCAGATCAGCATATGGGTGTAGTTCACTTTGTGAACAATCCCTTGTTCGATATTGATGTTACTCTGTCATATGACAATCTATTATTTGAGTTTGATGCTGGTCCCCCTCAGGTGATGAGTGAAGATGATGTTTGGGATCCCATCGGTGCACCTGGATTTCAAACAGGTCTTACAGAGGAGTTCTCGGGGGTATATATAGTCAGGAGTGCATATAGCTTCACATTTGATCCTCGTGTATGAGATATTTACCGGGTGCAGAGTCTGTTAGCATGTGAGCTTAATGATTGGTATGACAACTTATCTTGCGTAGAGAAATCCTTATAGAGGTGTTGCCATGTGATGTTCCTACTTCAGTTTCACCAGTACTGGCATCGAGTTCAATTTCGCAGACTCTGTTGATCGTACAGATGGTGTTGTCTTTACAGCGGTTAGTTGGCGATGTTAAGGACATTACACAATTATCCATGGGATCCCGGTGGAGGTGTGACTCCCTTTGGGTTGGAGTTTGGTGAGCTGTGTTGGCTGCGAGATTGCTTGGGGACAAGCAATTTCAGGAAGGGCGGACTGTAATGTCCCCATTTTAGCTCACCTTGGGTTGCAGTCTGGATTAGCCTATCAGTGACCTCCGTAGGCTAATCAGAGGGTTAGAAGGTCTCAGTGGTCGAGCCAGAGATTGTATTTCCACTTCAGTGGGGGTCTTTGGCAGAGTTTCTAGTTTAGGACTTACTATTTATGGTAAATCAGTTGAGCCAGTTGCTATTTTGGGCATGTCGTCCAGGCGTTAGGGTCTAATGAGAAGCACTGGGATTTCATATGGATCATGAATGAGATTAAAAACGATTAATTTGGTTTATAATCATTCATTAAGTTTGACTTAATTAATGATTAAATTTTAAGCTTATTACAAAAATGTTATAAGTGCATTTATTATTTAGGACGCCTAAGCTAAATTGGGGGATTAAAATAATTTAATAATTAGTAATTAAGTTTACTTAATTAATAATAAAATTGGAGGCTTTTTCAATTAATGGTTAAATACTTCATGGGACTCCCTTATTAGTAGCGAGTTGAACAGCTTGTAATTGCTGATTGCAGCTATCCACCAATAGCTGTGTATTAACTCTAAGTGGTTGCATGTGGTTTGGAATGGGCTTTTAAGGCAACGAAAATCTGAAAGGAAGGGCCACATTACTTATTACATGTGCCTGTGATAGTTTGGATGGCTTGTTTCTGTTCATAGTAGAGCCGCGATGCTTACTCAGCCCCCACGTCTTTTCTGAGATTACTCTCTGGCAAGCAGCGTTAAAGATTGGGGAATATTTGCAGTCAATTCAGTCAATCCCGGTTCTTTTTAATAATTCTGAATCAAGTTTGTATGCAAGCAATATCTTTTCATACATTGTAATTATTGCATGATGTTTGAGGTGAAATAAGCTTAAGTTCATAATTGAATTTCAATTTCTATCTCCTTGCATTGTAAATTATTTTATTCCAAAAAAAATCCAAAAAGCATATAACCCAAGAACTCAAAAAAAATTGCAAAAAAACTCAAAAACTATCAAAAACACATAAATTCAGTGTGTGTAGTGAAGTTAGAGCCAGCAGGGCTCTTACACCTAGTCACTATGAGGGTCGTTCTTCCCTCTGAGGACCATTTTTGTTAAGTGAAAATGCCAAGTATTGGGATTATATTAGTCCCTATGAGGGTCGATTCTCCCCTCTATGGACAAGGAAGATTATTTAAATTGGAACGAGGCAAATTGGAAATATTATGGAGTCCCCGTGAGGATCGATTTTCCCCTTGGTGAAATAATATGAAATGAAATGAAATTATAAAGGGAAATTAAATAAATTACCTCATACAAAGGTTTCAAGGTGGTATTTTTTTATCTCACATTGGTTGCGTGGGTGAGATTTCAACCAAAACTCCTTCAAAACAACCTCCGACAGCAATAAGGAAGTACGAAGTAGATGATGGATTGACATTAAAAGTCAAGGGTGGTCAATGCAAGAGCTAAGGAGTTAATAAGAAATTTGTCCAAAGAAGGAAGAGCAGAAAATCGAACCATGCCATGAAGAAAGACATCAGCCATGATCAAGAAAACTGATATAGCAAGGTTGCTGATGTAAAAATCAGAATTTTCTTTGACTCCCAAGGGGAAAACCAAAAGGTGAGTGGACAAAAAAAACACAAGTGTATTCAGATTAAGATCTGATATTTTTCCTATAGGGTTTGATTTTTGCAAAAATTGTTAAAATTTCTCTATCCACCAAATCATGTCAAGGTTGGTTGCAGGTTCATTGGAAGACAAAAATCTGAGTTTAAAGGCCAAGATTGGGGTAGCCAAGGGGCTGGGAGTGCATAAGTATTCAGGCCAACTCTGAAATTTTTCCCTAGGTGGGACGATTCTCCAAAAAATCATAAAAATTCCCAAGTCCTCCAATCAGATCAAGGACCATTGCTGAGTGTTAGGGAGTTATCCTTGCACGAAATCATCGAGTTTTGATGGCAAAATCATCACAAAGGGGGTATGTTTCAAACTTGTCTTCAGAAAACCAGAATTCCATATTATGGCAAAAGGGTTTGTTTCTCACAATTAATTCATAAGACGCCTTCATACTCTTATTAAAACTTATGGACATTGGTTGAAGTGCATTTGTCATGAAGGCTGCATGGATTTTATGACTTTTCCAGATTTGTTATAACGCAGTTCTCAGAATATCAGAGTTAGTGTACTAATGATAAAATCTGATATTTACATTTTGAAGTCTAAGTTAGTCATCTAGGACATGGTTTTAATGCCTTATAAGTCTGATTGCGACATTGTCTTCAGACTAAGTCCTCGGACTTAGTTTCCAGACTGTCTTCAAAATATTTGTTAAACTTCATGACTTCAAAGTTCTCATTTTCTTCGCAAATTTGAGGCATTTAAGGATGCAATTTACTCATTATGGCATTGTCTTCAGACTTTGTTCAATTCCATGTTTCATTCGCAGTCAATAAGTGTAAATTTTCAAGTCTTGGAATTGAATTTAAGGATAAAATCAAAGGTTTAAGAAGTCTGAAATCAGTCCCTTTATTTAATCCCTTAAGCTATACTAACTTCAAGCTTTGAACAAGAACATCGCAGAGGGCAAAGGGATAGCAGCGAGTTTGATCCATTCCAGAAAATCCACACTTATAAGGGAAAGAGATACAAGCATAAGATAGACATTGAGGAATTGGGCAAATTTAGTGGATGAATATGCAATAAGGAGAAAGATGTGGTTCAGGATGTCAGTGGATTTCATGAGGAAGTGTAGCATTTTCCCTATTCCTGATCAAGTCAAAGATGATGGGAATCATATTCACCCCCATTATGAATATAAAAAGGGCAACCCAATCCAGCCACCTGATTGGTCACAAGTCAATGAGCTTACAGAATTGGACATCTTGATGACGGAGGTAGTTGGTAGATCGAGAGCATGGGTAGACAAGCAGATAAACAGATTAAGGAAGCAAGGTATCACCTTCACATATGGAAGGATGTAGAATGAGGAATCTTCCTCAAGGGGTGATGGAAGGACAATCAGCACTTCGGGTTGAACAATGATGAGGAAGGGCAAACCTCAAGGAAAAGAGATAATGTGGTTGAGACTTCAAAAGCAACAAGTGACAGGACTATCAGTAAGGGATCTAGGCGTAAAAGGCACAGGTCCGCCACATTTACTTCAACTACCAGTTCTTCATCAATAAGGGAAGTGGAGATGCAGGATAAGGAACACAGTTCAGAGCAGGGTGGAGATATAGAGATTCTACCTAAAGAAGATCAAGGAGGAACTTCATCATCACAATCAGTACAAGGGACAGAGATATAACCAGCATCTCCTACTGTGCAGTTGGTAGTTGATTCGGGAGATGATATGAGACAGCCTAGTCTCAACACACAGAAGGTTGATGATAAGATCATTTCAGCGTTGAAAGAAATTAATGAGGATGAGCAGTTAGATGATGGCATGGGTTTGTCCACAGCTCTTGAGTGGCCGAGGGAGAGCATTAAGAAAAAGAGAAGTATACAGACAGTAATCCCAATGGATGACATTGACACATTCCTAAATAGCATTAATAAAGCAAAGGAGCCAAAGCAAGCAAAGAAATTCAATCATATCATTAGAAATGCTTCGGAATTTTGCACTTTGCACATGGCTGTCCTAGTTGCTTACTACAGCATAGCAGCCTACCCAGTATTGCCATTGATGAACTTAGTGCAATTATGATTAAGTTCATTGAATTTGCTAGAAGGGAGAAAGGAAAGGGGGCGTATCTCTTGGATGATGAGTTGTACGATGACTACGCATCTTCATTTCTCTTTTTGGTCCTCAAGCCATTGAATTTTCTCATTGGCTCATTTTGAGGTGTTTTGCTCTCATTGGGCATGCATTTAATGATTGTAGCAACCCTAATTAGGGTTTTCTATGAGTCAATATGGGCCTTTGATTCTGATTTAATCTTGGTTTTTCATTGTAATTGGGACTCCCATATAAACCCCACTCCTCTCATTTTGTAAAGGAGATTGTTGGAGAATTGTTGCAAATACACTGCCAAGTTTGCTCTACTATTCATTGTTGTGTTGTGCATGGTGAATACTTGTGATCTTTTTGGAGTATTGCATGGTGATCTACATTCCTCATTTAGATTAGAATTTGATTTCAAGTATTTAGTTAGAATTTTCTTTGAGTAGTTTAGACCAAAGCTTATTGATTGTAAGTCTTGCCTTACGTGGTCGAATGGCATTATTATGAATTTAACTTCGTACTGGCTCATTGATTTGCATCTATAGATGGGATAAATTAAATGGTAATAATTTAAACATCTTTCAAATATACCTTAGAAGATTGCACTAGGTGGGTGGAGTTGATGACAAGACTGCATCTAATAGAGTCCAAGGATATTCATTGTTTCTTGCATCCTAGAGTAAAAGTAGATATAGCTTAGATTCGTAGGTTTAATTTCATTGCATTTCATAAGTTGGAAATTGGAATATATGTTCATTGCACATTGTGAAGCCATATCATCCAAGGTCAAATTGACAAAGTCTTAGTGAACTAGCATAAGTGCCCTCATGATACCAGCATATCAGATTATTATCATTGAGTGAGTATCCACCATTGAGAAGGAACCTTGGAGTCACCTTTATGATCTTTCATTGCAATATTTAGCATAACTAGTGTCTTTATTCAAGAGAGGATTCAATATTCGATGTTTCATCATGAAACCTTGAGTGTTTCATCCTGCATGTAGTGGCATAAAACTCACATCAACATTACCTTTCTACCCCTATTACCTTGCAAGTTTGGGTACAATCCATTTTGGGTCAGAATACTAGTGCGATGTGAAAGGGAGTGCAGCTAGGGTTCAAGATTTGATTTGTGGGTTCATGTTACTTGTGTTCAAAAACCTAAAAGAAATATGTTCAATTGACTCTGAGTGGGAATGGAGAACCAGGGAACAAAGTTCAACTAACTCTCATGCTACTACTTTTGCCAATGCTCACTCCCATCCCACTTACATCCTCCTCTTCTCTCACAAGTGTTTAGATTGTCATTTATTGGAATCATAGGTTAACTTACTACATTGGTGGAACTTTGATGTATGTGATGCTCTTTAGAGTGTTCCCATTGCTTATTGTATTACAACCAAAGCTTAACAAGACGGGTGTTTTCTATTGAGTTTATTTGTGGGATCATAAATGTTGTCTTTTAAATTTAGAAAGTGTCATCATAATTTCTGGTAAATGTTCTCCATGCCTTACATTTTTAATCAAAGGAATTCCAAGTAGGCATGGTTGCATTCATTACCATTTTCTACTATAGAGTTCATACTTGTTTTGCTTTTTTAGATGTACACGAATGTTGTATATGTAGAGTTTTTAAAACTGACCTTACCCTTCTACATTGCAATACTAGAGTATAGCAATATATAAAGTTATAAACATAAATTCCCCTGTGATGAAATTATCTGTTGTTTATATGTGGAGATATAGTCTGATCAACATGGTATTACTATTATTACATATATACATGGATATTGTTACATCGTTTTTGGAAGGTGTCACTTCCTTATTCTTCCCTCTCCATTAATTCTTTCTTGATTCACACCTTCAAACTATGTCTTCTCTTTATACTTCTCCTTTAAGTCTTCATAGACTTTCCTTCTCAATTTGCATCAGCAGATTCTTTTATATCCGCATATATTCCTCCTTTATATCTGCATATACTCTCCATACAATTCTACTATAAATTCTTCTTACAATTATGTCTTTAACCTTTCTTTGATAATCCTCCTTTTATCTTCTCTTTTGCAAATCTGCAAATGTAAGCCTGATAAAAACTCCTGCTCCCCCTCAAATGCACTCTACAACTTAATATATCTTTCCAAGAGTGGTGTCTCTTCCAATTTTTAATTTCTCTTTAACAAATGTTAATTGCTGCTTTTATTTCTAATTCAGGTTCATTTCTGAATTCTTCTCCAATTCCAACCTGATTATTCCATATTTCATTTTCCAATTTTCCTTGCTCCATCCATGCCCCCTTTCAAATGAAATCTTCTCCCATTTATATCTTATGTTGAGGGAGTCACAACTCTTCACTACATGCCCCTTGACCTTTCATTCAACTTAACTAAATTGTAATTATATTTTATTATTCTTTTTTAAAATTTTCTTAATTATTAATTATTATTAAATCCTATTTCAGAAAGGGGACATAACATACTTCCAGCATGCTTAAATAATGAAGATGAAATAGAAACAAAATAAAAGAAATGCACAGTCAAAGAATAACAAGCTTCCTTGTAAGACAGCATTTTTTTAAATTTTTAACTGACCCAAAACTCAATAACCTTGAGAACTAGCTCACATGCAAATACTTGCATGCATAAATAATGATGATGTAATATAAGCAAAATTAAAGACAATACACAGTAAAAGAATAAAAAGCCTCCCCCGAAGGCTGCACTTTTTTTACTTTATTGCTCCTCTTGCTCTCTTTTTTCCTCTCTTATCAAATGACTAAGAGCGTCTTCTTTATATAGCAACTCATGAAGGGCACTACATTGAATGCGGGTGATAGAAAAGCAGGTTGGTCTAAATGGTAGGTACAAATGTTTATTCGTTGGGGACAAATCCTAGAAGCTAAAGCTAACAAAGAAAACTAGCCTAAATAAACTCAACATAAAAGGTGTATATACACTAACAAGTATATCCCTGGATCTGCTTCTTCCATTCTGATAGTCTGTGTATGCCTCTCCTCAACGTCTTAAAGAAAGGATATGATCAGTAGATAGGTCAGAGGTAACATTTATCACCATACATTCAGGTCACTAGAGCCTTTTCCATTGCAACTTTTCCATTGTCCATCTATGCTATCCCAAGGACCCAAAAATATATCCCCTTAGCCAATTGAGGGGGTTATTTTGTTATTGATGGAATTTGTTTTTTTGTTTGCTCCAAGATAAGGAAACTGAAGAGCACTTTATTTTGATATTTTCATCTATCAAGAGATTTGGGAAAGATATCACTATCTGTACAGGAAATCGAGAAGGGAAATCGAGAAGTTCCCTGGCCACAATTTTTGTTATCACAAAAGAGGTACTCGGCCCTTTACCTTGAGAAGGTTCTTATTTTCACACATCTTGCCTCACTGAGTACTATAATACCTAGTTGATAACTCTACTCAGCCTGTTCAAGCCATTGAAAGTGTCAATTGGCTTTTAGATACTGACTTTTGATACTTAAGTTTTAGACAAAAAGGTAGTTATCAAATTTTGCTAGCAATTTTAAATAGAAGCTTCATTCTGATACATATTTCAGTTTATGAATATTTGTCACAACCAAAATTATTTTTCAAAACATTTGAATTGTCCAAGTATTGTGCAACCATTAATTTACTCCCAATTACAACTAGAAACAAGTGTGCTGAACAATTCAAATATAGTAAAATTTTACTGTACGAGTAGTATATCCCCATGAATTTTGCCAAACCATGGACCTTTCTCCTTTTTCATTTTCAAAAAATATTTCGAACATCTTTGCAAAATTTTGCCCAAGACAATGTGATGTAGCGCCCTGTATACCACGTCCTGTGTTGGGAATAAAAGCCTGCAATAAAATAACATACCATTCACACCCAGTACTTCCAAGACCAAATATTATATTGAGTGTCATCTTAATATCAAAATATTATTCCAAGCAAGATATTTAGAACCTATTTTCAGATTACAGACAAAACCATACCTCTACAGTAGTTGTGTAAAGACCGCCAGCAAACTTTTCTACCTCACTTTTCTTTCCCTTTATCACAGGAACTCCAAGAAATTCTTCATATATTTTACGATACAGTTCTAAGATGGCAAGCACCTATGTTTAAGCAAAAAACATGTCAACCCCTAGAAAAGTACTTAACATGATTTGGGTTTTCTTCATCATCTCAATAAAACTGAAAATGAAGCAAAGACCATAAAAAGCTACTTCTCAAGAGGGACATTTCCTCTCCTGCAAAAATAAGTACCTTCCATTAAAGTACTGGTCAAGGAGTAAAATACCATATTTTTGCCTAGAGAAGTAATGTAATATGAAAGGTGTAAAAACTCAAAAGTAAAACATCTAGATTTTTAGTACAAGCCAAAGATCTAAATCATTTTGTTAGCTAAACCAGTTTCTCTTAGTAAACTGACATAATAACATACCATACAAAACAATGATAAGTCTATTTAAGTTAAACAATTAACTTTCAAAAAAATTGTTACTACACTACTGTATGAAATGCAATCTGTTCATAGGTCCTGTTTGGATTCAATTATATGTCATATCAGTAATGAACATCTTGCGTCCAAACTAATTTTCCTCGATTCAAAGCTCTTCTATTTTCCACAGCAAACTCTTCACTGCTGTGTGAGTTACAATTAGAATACCCAATGGAAACAAGATTTCCAACATTAAGTGGCAATAGTGTATGTCTACTTGTCAAAATTTTCAATTTGCTATCATAGTCTTACGAAAAGCATTCTATCATTTGGCCTAGTACTCACAAACAGAAAATGTACAGACTAATTGCCTAAAACAAAGACACAAAAAAGCTTCCACGAAGGAAGTTGTTTCATATATCACTTCCCAAGAGTTTGAAAACCAGAATTGGCATATACCAAAATATGAAGAATGTAATTATATTAAGAGTATGAGTTTTTGGCTTTAACTGTGTACGCTTTTTTTGCTTGACGTTTCAGATCACGCTCAATGGTCCATCATCAGGAAGCGGAAAATGTGTATTAGGATTACAGAAGTAGCTATAAAAGCAAGAGGATAGTTGGCATGAGGGAAAGGATTACATACGGAAGGATGCACTTCGGATGGGAAACACTTGTATGAGCTGAATAAAATAATAATTCATAAACCAAATAAAAAATGTGAGTTGATATAATGAGATAAGTAAACTGATTGACAAATTGGAAAGATGAAACTAACCTGTATTGACATAATATTGACAACTAAAGTGACAAAAAGGTAAGTGATAAAGACAGAGAGATATAAGTAAACAAATAAGTATATAGACAAAACATATAAACTCATATAAATAAATGTAAAGACAAAATCAAAAAGAGTCAAGAAAAGAAGCGAAAGCAAAAAATCATGAGAGCAAACCAATAGAACAAAATGATGTATATAATGGAGCAAAATAATATTATGGTAAAATATATGAATGTGTTCCTGACCAGCAACCTTAAATCCAGAAGGTTGCGTCATGTAGACCTCTTCCTATAAGTCACCATTCAGAAAAGCACTCTTAACATCCATCTGATGAACTTTCCAACCAAACTGAGCTGCTAA
>MU224676.1:4573281-4591475 GCA_018584345.1 Thuja plicata | reverse complement strand
CCCGTACAGCTTCTTAAATGATGCCAAATGACAACCGCGATGCCACAGAAGACTACAGGTCACGGATGAGTGCGAACAAACAGGTCGTGCAAACACCAGGTCACGTGAAGCCTAGACGCGGGCTTTAGACTTGGTTTCGCATGAGACAGGTCGCGTGTGAAGCCTCACCAACAGGAGACGATGCTACGGAGCCAAAAAACACACGAAGAACGGAACAGAAGACAAACGGATCCAAAAAAATATTGCACAGATAATTTCTGAAAAAAGAAATTATAATATTTTTCGGGAGAGTTAAAACGGCTCTGATACCATAAAATAATCGAAAGATTATTTTGTATTGAATAAAAATTGAATTGACACCCAGAGAAGAGCACAAAAAACCCAGATAGAATCTGCTATCAGATTTTAAATCCACTGGCTCGGAAAATGAGGCACAGAAAACAAGGCACCCAGAAAAAAGCGACACTGACCCAGTTGAGATCTTGAAAAACCCACCAAGAATCTACAAGAAGATTTTGGATCCGGCACGGAAAAAGAGAGTTTCAAATGAAACCCTAGCTGGCAGAGAAAACCTTCAAAAAAGTGTAGAAATCTATCAAAAAAATGGTGGATTTGTTCAAGAAAGCGCAAAAAATAGTCGGGTTTGTGAGGAAAAAACAAGATGCAAATTTTGAACACACTCGGGCAAAAAGCTTCGAAAATCTTGAACTAGTAATTTCAAAATGAAATTAAAGATTTTCGAAGAGGCCAGGAATTTGCTCTGATACCATATTATGGTAAAATAAATGAATGTGTTCCTGACCAGCAACCTTAAATCCAAAAGGTTGCGTCATGTAGACCTCTTCCTGTAAGTCACCATTCAGAAAAGCACTCTTAACATCCATCTGATGAACTTTCCAACCAAACTGAGCTGCTAATGCAAGAACAAGCCGTATGGTACTCATTTTAGCTACGGGAGTGAAGGTCTCCTCATAGTCAATAAATAATACATACAAAGATGTGTGTGTGTTGTTAATAATTCAACCAAAATAAAAATCATTCTATCTAAATAACATAAACATAGATCTAAAAATGAGAAGTAATTAACCTAAACATATATCGGAAAATAAAGGAGATACTATATATATATATATATAATTGAACGAAAAGAAAAATCCACAAATAGGCCACAAAAGCAACCTAAATACTTAACAAAAAAGAAACAAATTTAAAAAAGCCAATATGCCAATCATGAAAAAATGCTAATATACAATACAAAACAAAACAAAATGGGAGAGGACTAAGAATAAGTAGAGTGAGTGAAAAATTCAAGTTACAGCCCAAAACAAGAAGACTAACTGCATTATCAACATTGTTTCGGGTTAAACGCACTAAAAAGAGATTAATAAAATAATTAAACTTTCTAAAGATTGTCAGCTTTCCCAAAACAAGCTGGGGCAGTAACATTATACAAGTAAAGTCGTTTTAATAATATGGAATGGCAATGTTTCAGGAGGAAAAGTGGAAAAACTGACACATGTTTCCATGCAAATGATGGGATGGCTGCTCAAAAAATACTGGAAACAATGACAATGTCCTGAATCGATACGTTTCAGTCCAAAAATTATTAGAAACAATATCAATGTCATAAGTAATACACATCGTTCTATTCCTTGCTAAACTTTTAGAAGAATGCCATCCTAATCTGAAAAGTCAAAATTCACCTCTTACTGTATTTCAATTAACAAGGAAAATAGATTCAACCTTAATACATGCAAATAACTTTATACATATCCTGCTAAGCAATCTTTACACAACTCAATACAGAATCAGAAATGGTAAAATTAATTGAGGCAACAAATCAAAAAGAAATATAATAAGCCTATCAAGAAAATGAATAGTAGACCAATGTCTTTAAATTAGGTCATTAGTTAAAAGAAGTATGTGTGCAAGCTCCAAAATATTTTGTTGTGTATTTACTAAAAGCAGAAATTCTCATCAAGTAAACTACCTGGTTGTTTATGGGTTTGAAAATACCTCTTCATCAGCTTCCTCTTTCGTAGCAAAAGCGGTATGACCTTCTTGCCAGAGAAACTCACGACTCCTGCAAACACACAAGAGAACCTTTACTCTGTTAACCCAACCTCCCAAACTATGTTCTTCCGGCTAATATATGTTATCCACAAATTTTGAATCATGATTTTGTAAAGCCCTAAAAGTAAAGCTTGAACTTCTGAAATGTTGAGCAAATTAAAAGGTTATTATTATTATTTTTATATTCAATGTCATGCAATACCACATGTTCTTAAGAAAGCAGCAGCAGTACATTGTTATCCATAGATTTAAAATACATTACAAAATTCTTCTTAGCCTGGCCTGCAGCCTCTAATGGTAATCACTTAAGGAGAAACTTCAAATATAAATTAATGAAAAAGTTACAGCTTTGTATACAATTTATCTTATGGAGAAGCAATGCAAACTATGCATAAAATCCAGGATGGACGAATATTAGGCATTTATGGCTACGCTGTCTGAAGCGTCAATATAAAATTTCAGAACCTTCTAACAAATCCCTCCTGAAAATGACATTGATAACATTTAATTAGGTAACATAAGTAACTTTAACCATCAAGATACCTTATATTTAATACCTTAAAATTAATGTCAGTCATTTTTAACCTCTTCATAAACCCCATTTTAATTGTTCAAGTCTACGTGAATTGAACTTATATTTGGAGCTCTACATACTGACAACATTTGCTCTCGTCATATAATACATGTAACTCGTAGTTTCTAAGCTGCTTATCACCTTGCTCAGAAAATGGCTTAGATCGAGGTCCGCAGCATTACCAATTCCAGATCCTGGTCTGGATCTCTTGTCGATTCCAACAGGATCCTGACAAGCACACCTGGGTTCATCTGGATATGCTACAGAACAGTGCAAAAAAAAGACTTTTTTTCCTTCATTTTCTCTTATTTTGACCTCCTACACTGACTGGTCAACTTATTAGGACAACCGTAAACCCTAAAGTTGACCTAAACACACATTTTAACACAAAAAAAACTCATTTTATCTCGTTGTGAAGGCAAAACACATCAAAAACACTTGTTGAACTTTCACTTTTGCTGATTTTATTATTATTCATCAATTACTTCAACATCAAATTAGTACTTTTTATTTTTATGGTAGTTTTGTTTGGTATATGCATGTTATGTGGTATTCTAAACTTAAGGCTACAAATATGTATATATTTATGATTTTTATATATTTTTATGTACAGACATTCACAAAATGAACCTAAACCTCAGGAAAATTGCCATACCAGTGTACTTGTACAATTAACTTATTTGTAGCATACACTTTTCATGCTCTTAATGATCTATTCAATCTATGAACTCTTAGCATCAATCTTAACTCCAGTGTCCTGCATGCAAGTATTCTTTTTTATTTTTCCCTTTTTCTTTTCTACCATGTGCATTTCATCTTCATCTGGAATCAGAACCATTTCTTTGGTTTTGATTTATCTTTACATTTTGCTCACTGGCTTGAAGTGTCAGTAATCCATTGAAAGAACCCCATAGTTAATTCTGTTGTGAATGGAGTATTATGGTCAAGAGACTTGATTGTTGATAGTAAAACTATTGGAGGGGTTAGAATTTAACTCTGCTTGTCTGAGAGATCTTACCTATATATAGCTTCTGTTGGTATATTTGTCACGCGTTCACATAATTGGTTATAAGTTTGTTAGGATCATGTGAACTAATATATTTTATTAGTTGTAAGTCTGTTGAGTTGTTACAAACAATTCGTATATTTAGAGGATTTGTTTCCTCTAAATTAGGATGTGTTAATTCTATAAATATGTACGACATTTGATTCAATATATATCATACCATCTTTAATATGCTTTCAAATATATTATGGTATCAGAGCCAGGTTCATTTTTGTGCCTATAACTTAGTAATGAGGGGGGAATATTGGCATTTGGAATAGCCAGGATAGTGTAGTGCACCTTTTGTCAGGGAGGAATCTGAAGGATTCTAAAGATTGTTCTTTCCATAATCAATTCCAATAGCACAATAACTGAAGTAATCAAAGTGCAGACGGAAGGCAGCAGCAGATTCCAAACCCAAAAGAGACAAGCTGGGGATTAAAGATACAAATCTGAAAAAAAATATGAATTGGAGTCTCAATCTGTAGTCATTGCATACAAAGCTTCCACTTCAATTTTATTGTATAGATGTGAAAGAGACTCAAGACAAGAAACAAGTGGCAGGTCAAAGGCCGCTGTAGCCTTCTTGCATCTCTGAGTGCCTCCAAAAGAAGTCAAGCAGCTTCTTTCAAGTATTGGTGCCTCCATGCAAGCTGCTTATTTTGTTTCTCGGGAAGGATTGGAGATCGATGTATGATATAACCAGCTGTGATTTCATTATCATAGCGCAAAACATAGCAAGCATAGCAACACCCTTCAACGGGATCACTTTCCCTTGTGTCAATGAGGCAATTTATTGAAGCATTTGTAAAGCTATTCCGTTAAAGTTTTCTATTGGGAGGCTGAAAATTCTGTATTAAAATCCTTTTTAAAGGTGGTTTGCATTCAGATTGAAGGTTGGTTGCAATCTCATCCTTTCTGTTTAAAGAAGGAACCAAAGGGGCTGTTACAATGGATAACACGCCACAGGATGCATAGTTTATATTATAGAGCGACTATGCATCTACGTAGGAGTAGCAGTAGCATTGTTAGGGGCACACGCTGTTGGATGCATTAGTCAGCATCAATTTATCTGCCATGTGATGAGTTAGTAAAATGTTTATCTGCCTGGAAAGCATTTTGAGTACACTGACTTGCAAGAAGCTGCCTACGGAGCCTATGATATCAAAGGAGAATCCATTTCAAATGTTGATGTATGCAAGGAGCTCAACGTTGGTGTTCTAATATTCTTCACATAGTTGTCACTGGATTGAGCAGTGTCTACATGAAGCATGTGAATCTTTCATTTTTTGCCGCATGTGTTTTTGTATGGAACTCTCTTCCTTGTAAATGCATCCATTATTATTATTTTTTCAAAACCAACGTCTTTAGAAGCCAAAGTCATCTCCATATTTAAAATTTAACTACTCTATGAGCTGGAGATGTCTAATTGATAAATGTAAATGCTGGTCTTTGACCACCATGTCAAACAATATAGTTTTGTTCCCCTTATTGTTATGGAGAAAGAACGCATGCCGATTTCTATGAAGGAATTGCAATTGTTGGAATTGTGAAATTCACAATGGCAGCGAACATTCCTCAGTCTCAATCGAGAACCGTGGAGGCAAACGGATCTCTATTCTTGATTTATCGGTCGTATTCATCTCAATTGCAGGAAGAAGCTCACTGGAAGACTGCCTCATGCAACTCAAGGATTTGCATGAACAGTTAGCGGCTATCAAAAAGCAGATAGACAATGAAGACATGGTCACATAATACTACTTGGTTTACTACATTAATATTAACGATTTGTGGAATCCTTCTATCTGATTCCTGAAAGACAAACTCTTGGCTTCAACAAATTGTATGGGTTGCTTCTAGAGAAGGAGAGAAGACAGATGCACAAAGAAACATATGGTTAAAGGACAGAAAATTTCATGGGAAAGCAGCAAAGGGACTATTGGAGGAAGCCCGATGCTACTGAGTCTTTTCATAAAAAGACTAAGACTGGTAAACCCCCAAATGCAAGAGTTAGATCATCTAAACCAAGTGTGGTTTGTTACATTTGTTAAAAAACATGGACATAATGGCAATATTTGTTAATATAACCCCCAAAAAAATTGACCTAGAAAACAAGACAATGTTGCTACAGCAGAGTCCGATGAACATAATGAGGAGTTTGCATTCATCTCATCAAAAGAAGCCTTGCATAAGTCCATTGAGTGGTACTTCGACTCGAGCATCAAGACACTACACATGTAGAAAAGATTGGCATGCTTCTTTTGCAGTTTGTTCAGATAAAAAAGAAATTGTTTCTCAGTGATGGTGCCACAAACTTTGTTCAATAACATGGTGATGAATGTATAACATTAGATAATAATGCTATATACACTTTCAAAAATGTGAGATATGTACCAGATATGGATAAGAACCTGTTATTTATCAATGAAATTACTAAGAATCCACATCTCTCAGTAAGTTTTCAGAATAACAAGTATTAAGTCACTCACATCAACAAGAAGTTGATAGCTCTTGGAGTTGGTGACAATGGTTTGTATAAACTTGTAGACACAAGTACATTAAACTTGTATGCCTTACCAGCAGAAGATGATAGTGATGTGCTTTGGCACAAGAGATATGGTCATCTAAATTATCACTATCTAGCCAAGTTAACCAAGACTGCTATGGTTCATGGTCTTCCTACAATACAAAATCAACAACATGAATGTGAAGGTTGTCAACTGAGAAAGTAAAGTCAACTGCCTTTTGCAAAGGAGCAATCTTGGAGAGCACAAGGTCTATTAGATCTTGTTCACATGTAAATATGGGATCCTGGTAGAAATACATCCTTAGGTGGAGCTAGATATTTTTTGCTAATTGAAGATGATTGTTCAAAGAAAATATAGGTGTATTTTCTTAAAGAAAAGTATGAATCTTCTAGTTTTCTCAAGACATCTAAATCTGTGAATAAAAAAACAAATAGGCAAGAATATCAAAACTTCGAGGACAGACAATGGTGGAGAGTTCACCTCAATGGTACTCACTAACTTTAGCAAGCAAGAGGGGATCCATCAACAGTATACAACACCATACACTCCACAACAAAATGGGGTGGTCAAACATAGAAATAGGCCAATTGTTGAAATGGCTCAGTGTATGATGCATAGTCACAATGTACCATACCCTTACTGGCCACAAGCAGTACAGACTATCGTACACATTTTCAATTGATGTCCAAGTGAGTCGTTGCAAAATACTAATCCTAAAGAAGTCTAGACTAGTCAGAAGCCTATTGTTGATTATTTTCATATTTTTGGGTGTGTTACTTTTGCACTAGTTAAACAAAACATTGTATATAAACTAGATACAAACAGCTCATAGTCACCAGGAGACAAGGAGACTTGGAGACTTTGGAGATTGGCAGTGGTACTGGTACGGCTAATTTTGAAAAATAGGAGACGAGGTACTTGGAGATGCCAATTTTTTTTATATAATTTAATATTTCCAAAAATATATCATAATATAGAACTTTGAAAACAATAAAAATGGAAAAGTTCATGTTTGAACTTTGAACATTATCTAAGAATTTATAGGGTACATTCTTCTTAGCATCCTATAAATTTTGTACCCTATGACAATGCCATGTGAATGCTTCCACATGTTGCATACATGTCTGCCAGTGCAGTTGCAACTGCACTGGCAAACATGTATGCAAAATGTGGAAGCATTCATACAGCATGTGAATGCTTAAACTTGAAAATAAAAACTTGAACCTCAAACTCTTAGTCTCATTGAATGCCATGATGGCGATCCTGTAGGAGGTTTAAAGTAGTAGCAAAAATCTGCAAAAAATCGCGATTAATCTGGAATCGAGGTCGGCGCCGATTTTTTTCCCAAAAAATCGGCTAAAAAAGGTCAACTATGGTCAACAATTTTTGGTCAAAAAATCGTGTTTAATCAGTGAAAAAATCGCATTTAAATCATGATTAATCGCTATTGTGAGGAGACCGTGGTAGCGAAATTTTGGTCGGGAGTCTTGAGAATAAGCTTGGCCATCTCGGGAGAAGAGACAATAAGAGAGGGTACAGAGCCCAAGCAGGGGAACATAACGGGTCCATATTTGCGTGCAAGATGAGCGAGTCCTCTGTGGGTAAGCTTTCCCAAAAGGTGAAGACTTCCCACCACGGGTAGCACCATAGGCCTTGGAGGCAGCCGCAAATGGTTCTTAAGGCCCTGATATATTGCTAGGTTTTAACAAACTGCAAACAAGTATCAGTGTTGTTGAGAAGGCTACTTCCATATCCTTATGGTCAAATCATGCAATCAACTTGGTGCTAAACTCCTGATAAGAATGTATAAGCCCATGGTCTTGCGTCACTAACCCATTGTGCCACCAATCATAAGCCACACCTTCTAAATGCATGGTTGCGAATTTAATTGCTTCAACTTCCTTCATTGGTTTGAGAGTCAAGAAGGTGTCTAACTCATGAATCCATGCTCTTGCACTTGTTTGTCCACTTCCATCAAAAGTGGGGAGAGCCAATTTGTTGGTAGCTTGCCTGAGGTCTTTGTTTTGATGCATTGGTTGTCTATCCTGCCTTGCTTTCATACTTTCTCTCCACTGTACCATATATTGAGTGAAGGGCAAATCTGCCTGAACATGCTAAAAGAAGACTCCACTCATCAAGCATGGTCATCACATTATCCGGAAATGTTATGCCACCTTCAGCATTATCTACCTCTTCTTCTTCATTTCCAGCTAGGAACATTGGCATCAAAGGTCTATCTGTAGTGAATATAGGAGCCCTTCCTTCATGTGGAGAATCAACCATACTGTCACCATCTGCATGACTGTGTTGTTGTCTCCTAGGTCTCGTGCTCATCTGCTAAATGGCAACTGTGAGCTGTTGTAAAACATTGGCTACATGCTCCTACTCTACTTGAAAACCTCTCATAATGCCTTCTGCTTCCCTGGCTTCTTCATGTGGTGGGCTGTTGTCTCTCCTATCAGCAATGTCTTCAGCCTGCCTTGCACTATTAGAAAATGAATCCTGATGAAAACCCAACAATCCGGACATTGTTTCCCCTTCAGGCACTTAAGGCGGTTGCCAAACTTTCTTCAATTCCCTCTAATAGTACCTCCTTTCTCTGTCACTTGGTTGCATGAACAAGCTGAAATAAACCCAAAGGATGTCAGGATCCAAGCTCTGATACCACTGTAAGATCCCCTAAAGGAATCTTGCCCAAATTTTCACTTTTACTCTTTGTAATTTAGTCAAACAATTTACTGATTTGCTTATGTTTTGTTTGAGGGCAGTTTAATGTGCAGATTCACATTTCACATGGTGGAGAATATACTGAGTAATGCTCAAACACTATATACAGACTCACAAATTCAAAGAACACAACTGATATGCTATTTCCCAATGCTACTCCCAACCAAATTGCTCAATATCCCCTTTGCTTATTTTGTCAAGCAGTTCTCAATCTTCTAAGATTGTTAAGTTTCTTTTGTTGCAAGATTATATTAATTCCACAACAGAGTAAATGGGAAATAGGAACTTGACATATTCATTGGAAAGCAATACACATAATAACCTATAGTTGAATAATATGTAGAAGAAACATAACTCTCAGATGATGCACAGAAAATATATAACAGATTCTTGTTAGACAGTAGATAATTATGTTTGAGCAAATATGAGAGTGTCCCATCACTCAGCAACCAAATGAGAAAGACAAAGTAAACACACTAACCTTCCTTTGTAAATGTTGGTTTCATTTGATTATTTTACTTGAAGGAATTCCATGCACAAATATACTTGCACCAAGGGTCGATACAAATCCTAATAGCAATACTCCATGCATACTCACGGCAAAGCTAATGATCATCATCTAACCATATGCTTCTGTGACCTCTCTCAAGCTCTCAATGGCAAAAATATCTTGCTCGAACGAGTTAATATTTATATGTTGTCTCGTACATCACACCACAAAGTGAAGGAACCGCCTTGCCAAACTATGAAACCCACGAATTACAGTAGAATCTAAGCCACTACTGAAGAACTTGATATATTCCTATATATTTCTTTGTGATTAAGTCTCGAGCTCCAAATAGGGGGCGCACTTGTCTCAGAGTCGATGATAAGAAATGGGACAGCTGCTTAAATATTTTAATCCCGACTATATTTCATGGCGTGTATATTCCCAATCGATGAGACACCCCAAACGTCCAGCATGATATGTGATGAATTTATGTGCCACATTAGAAATAGAAATCACCAAATATTGAAATATCAGAGTCTTTGATGAAGTAATGGGTCATTGATTAATCTCACCCCACTTTGCATCCTTAATCTAAAATTTATTTAGCATCAGCTTCAAATTAAAGGATTGGGCCCATAGAGATTATTACGCTAAACCATAAATTGTCGACCTTTAGGAATGAAGTTTTAATTTATTCCACGGTAATATATTTAACAATCTTTAGCATAGCCTGGCCAAAATAATTTAAATTCTCAGCTTTACTTTATTAATTGCTACTACTGAAAGAGCGATCAGAAAACAATAGCCTTATTCCCCAAGTTAGATATAATCATCAAATACCTTAGATCTATAAATATTTTATTTCTCCAAATTTGTCCCTAGTGGAGACTTCACAAATTTAGCCCAAATGTAGACTTCGTTGGGAATCCACTTCCAAGAAGAAGAACTAGGGTTACAACGATTGGGGTTTGCAAGCCCCTTTAAGTGTTTTTTATGTAACAAGGGCGAGGAGACTATTGATCATCTTCTCCTCAACTGTGAATTTTCACAACCTTGCTGGAAATTCGCACTCAATAGGCTGGGGTGGCAAGGTCCACTTCCACAAACCATCAAGGATTGGCTAATTGTGTGGCCTATCCCAAAAGAGAAATCTACATTGGCAGCTATTTGGCACTTGATGTCATCAACAGTTTTGTGGGAAATTTGGAAGTAACGGAATAGAAGAATATTTCAAGAAAAGGAAGAGGATTTAAGCAAATTCCAGAGGAGGTTGGAAAGGGCAGTTTTGGAGCTGGTTAGTAATGCAGCTTCGCATGTTAATATTAGTAAGATTCCTTTCACTTCTAATGACTTAAAGATCCTATCTCAATGGCCTATGGTTCAATATAGGCCCGTTCAAGGGCAATCAAGGGCTCATCCTCTTTCTCCTAGAGACATGAGGAAAGGTTGGACTCCTTCAGAAAGGGGGTGGATTAAGGCTAATTTTGATGGTGCCTCTAGGGGTAATCTGGGGCCATCTGGAGCAGGGTGTATTCTAAGGGATGAGAAGGGGAATATTCAGATGATTGGAGCAAAAAACCTTCCAATAGGTACAAACAATGTGGCAGAGAGCAAAGCAGTTTTTTTTGCAATGAGATTGGCCAAGAAGATTGGGGTCAGGAACTTGCATTTGGAAGGAGACTCACAGATTATAATTAATGGGATAGCGAAAGGTGAAATGGAATCTTGGCACTTGAACAAACTTATTAGAAAAATAAGAGCTATCTTGGAATCCTTTGAAAAATACAAAATCTCACATGTTTTGAGAGAAGACAACGAGGTTGCAGACAAACTTTCTAATCTTGGGGTGGATTCACATTATCAGAACAAAGAAGAGCTGATTGAAGACTTTAAAAGTCTTCAAATTTAAAAAATAAGACAAGGTAAGTTAATTTTTAAATCAAAGTGCTTCCGCGGGTCGCTAGATGGATTCTAAGGCAGCGCGTGGGGCCTACATTTTTAAGGAAAGATTTCGCTATGATAATTTGGTTGGGAAAGCAAGGGAGGTTTGGGTGATGATTAGGCCCCCACGTCACTGGCGGATGGGAGAGTGACGTTGCGGAGGAAGGAACAATCTGGAAGGGGCCAGTTTCATATTTATTCTCTGCCAAATAGTTGGAAAATGGCGATGGGGTAGAAATTAGTGATAGTGACAGAGAGGTATAATGGAAGCCAACTTTTCGCTCAACTCCCCTAATCAGCTGTCGGGTTTTAGAGGAGAAATCTCTGACCGTCGGCTGGGTAGTGTGTTTAAAATTGATGATGAGAGGTTCATAGCCTACGTGAGGAAGTTATTCGGGCATGAGTATATGATGCAAGATTTTCAGCCATGGAAAAACCTAGATATTTCTTGCATGTTCTATGCGTGGGCGTTTCAGCTTGGGGCGAGTAGAGAGGAGGTAATGAGAGTTGTGAGACTCCGTGTTAAACTAAAATGGTGTGATGGTTTTATCCCATGGATGGGTAGGGCTGAGCCGCGTGTGGGCGTAACAACTGGTGACGATTCTTGGTGTTTGATGGATGGGGCAAACAAAGATTTTCAACCGTTCTTGGTTTGGGGGTCGTCAATGCTGAGAGCAGAGGATTGTGAGTGCAAGGAAAGGATGGGAGGAGTTGTTGTTTCTAGTCAAACACAAGGAGGCAATGAAGTTGCTGGAGGAGCGAAGGAGAAAGATGAAGCACACTCTGAGGAAGTCGGAAGCCAAGCTTAAGGCAGAGGGAGGTGATGGTGACGTGGCCAAACCAATCTTGGCGAGGAAGAAGGGGAAGGTGAACACGGTAGGAGGTACCCTAATCAACACTGAGACCCAAGAAGTAATGATTAAGCGCTGGAAGTAGCATTCCCAGCTTATTTTGTATATTTTTATTGTCTGCAACTATAGTCGATGTAAGTTGCCCATTTTTGTATAAAAGTGCATTGTCTCATTAGAAGTCCATGTTAGGACAGGTAGTTTTCAGGGGTTGGAGGTATGGTTGGCAAGGATAAAGTGCCATTTTGTTTCTGTATTGCTCAGCTGCGTATGTAGATTTCAGATTACAGGGTTTGGAAATCTGCCAGTTATAGTGGCCTTTTTGTAAGCATTATTCCATATTTAAATAAAATTATTACTTATCAAAAAAAAAAGCAAGCTATATGGAAAGAATACTAACTATATGAAGGACTTTTCAATGTCAAGTACCTTGCCTAAAAAATTAAAAATTAAAAAACCAACATTGAAATACTTGCTGCCAAAATCTTACAACATAAAGCTTTATTGAACCATGTCATATACATTAACAGCCACTCAATTCCACTAACATAGGATCACTTACCTGATAAAAGGTGTAGGATGTTTAAATTCCCATCTAACAACATTGCACCACTGGTTTAATTTTAGAGGAAGATCTCGATGACCCCTAATCCATTTTGAAAATATGGGGTACATTACAGTTTCACCGGTAGGGCGAATTGCTATGGGCATTTCAAGATTTGTTTCCCCTGATTTGGTTACCCAAGCAACCTGGAAAAGAAAAATAACTGGTCAGTAAAACTATAAAGGTAAAATGCAATATAGATAGTGACAAAATTTACCTCTGGCGCAAATCCTTCAATGTGATTCTTCTCTTTTGTAAGGGCTTTTTCAGACACAAAAAGAGGAAAATAGGAATTCTTGATTCCCATCTTTTTTATTTCTACATCAAAAAAATCCTGCAAAACAAATATGATGGAAAGTTTCAAATTTTCAAATTCACTCAAAATATAATTTAAGTTCTATAGTTGCAGCACTGCAAATGTGACAGAAAAAATAAAACCTAAACTCTCAACATTCTGGAAATTATCATTGTTAAATACAGAGTATTCATTTGTACAGTTACAACAATTAAATTGTAACTGAAATCTAAGTCTGTGAAATACAAAAGAAGGGTGCACTTCAACCAGAGATAGGGCAGTATGGTAATTCTCATGTAACTATTGTCACACACAGTTATCATTCACAATATCAATGAATAAAAGGAAATGAGTGTGTGAAGTAATCCGAATCTAAAACGAACAAAATTGGTTTAATAAAAAGCACAAAGTTTAGGGAACATGTCACTTTTTGCACAATTCAGCAAACACCAGCGGCCAACGATGTAAAGGACGAAGGGCGTGTTTTGAAAGATGGGAAGTTTACAGACAGCCACTATTGAAAATATGCAGCATTGTAATACTGTCAATTAATGTTAATGTGCTATGACTATAATAGCATAGTGATGAAAATAGAGGGTTAGTATAGGAAGTTATGACTGATAAAATGTAAGGGGGGGATAAAATAGTATTCAAGAAATGAGTCTAGAAATGACTCCATATTTGCAGAATGTAATCATCTTTTTATGAATAAAATATAACCTATTACCAACCAAAACAAAAGGCACAAAATTTAGATATGTATGTAATTGTCACTATCTTTCAAACGAGGCCTGGAAAATGACAAGAGCATAAATGACAAAATAATCGAAAATATTAAGCAGATGTGATAAGAAAACACTTTAACACAGTAATCAACTTCTACAGGGCAGATAAAAGGGTCAAAGATAACATTCATAACCATGAGAAAAAAAGCAATTTATCATTTGTTCCAAGGAGTTTCAAGGATGGAAGATAGGGAGACGCCAAGGATGAATTTTGGAGATGGGGGAATGATAGACCACATTTTCTACGAGCAACCAGCAACAGAAATACACACCAAAAAAAAGGTGGGCCCAAAACAATTTTTACTTTTTGCCTTAAGTGTAGCAGAGGGCAGAGCCCACAAAATGTTTGAGAAGCAATGCACCTTGCAGCAGTTTGGAGGAAGAAGCCCATTAAAATGCCCCTCACAGATTTCATGTGGCAATACAAGGTGGGGTCAAAGGGGAGCCTGTCACCAAAGCCCAAATTTAGGATTTCAAGATCACATGAGCCTTCATGGTGCATGCATTTTTTCATGATTTTATCACTATATTTTCTTCATCACCAGATCCTCACTATTTCCAACCAAATCCTCATTCTTCAAAGAATGAATGGTGAAGCTAGATAATCGAACTAGTCTAAATGATGAAGTTTCCCCTTGTCCGAATGCGGGTGTGTTGCCACCAGCTACAGGTCAAGATGGAACATCATACTCCTAACCCTAACTTGATCTACCATATTGGCTCCCTCTAGGAGATTAAAAAACATGAAGCATTTCATCTTCAAATTCCCCATTTACTATCGAGTGTGGGGAAGATACTATTGCCTTCATTGGGGCTCAAGCAACTATCTCTCTGCTTTCTTTAGATAACCAAACTAGCTTTGTTTGGCCCTGTATCTTCAGAAGGCCATCAACCTTTGATGTAGATCCTTATATGAGGGCTTTTAGGATTCTAGATCACCCAAGTTGATCAGCTCCTTCCCACACATCTAGGAGATTGGCAGCTCTAAATGGGATTTGAATACCACTACACTTATAGACACAGATAGACCTATGAGATGGTGTCTCTCACAACTTCTGCCTACATGTTCCTCCTCGACATCAGTCTTGTTTCTTCCCAACAGTGTAGTACAACTTCTTGTTGGCCCAAATCTACACCTCTCCAAGCACTCCCCAAATACAGCAGGAAATGCACATTATGTGTTTTTTCCAATGATACAAGGGTCAGATTGGCCTTAGATGTTAGATGTTATCCTAGGGGATGTAACCTGCTTGATCCTCTTAACCCTTGGCACTCCCCAATGAGCATTATCAGATCTTATATCACTGCCCTTCACAATGACCAATGATGGTGCCAAATGACTTCACCATTGCTTGTTAAAGTAATTATTATTTAGTAATGGTCAATTAGCTTTTAGCTGTAGGTTTTAATAAATTTGGAACATAGACTTTAGGATATTATTTATGCTTTTATTAATTTATTCATTTACCCCACATTCACAATGTGGATTACACCCTTCATTGTAAATCTATATAAAACAAATCACACTTCTTATTTTATTAATATATATCTTCGTAATTTTTATGTGCTCAATTATCGCAATATAGCTCAACTACAAACCTCGTAAACTATAATGTCCCCAAATAGGGGTATACCTAATTTTTGCCCAAAGTAACAATTCCACAACATAATTTGTTTACAAATAATATTCTATAATTAAATCTGTTGGTGTAATTAAGGTGTTGTACCTACTACCTAGTGATAACCTCACCTAGGTGCTAATTACACATATCACTTAAGTTTACTTAGTGATCACATTACACTTTAGGAGCATCTCCACTTTCGCTGGTTATATCAAGTTATCACTTATCCACCTTTAGTGATCTTATCACACTCACTTTTCCAACTTATGTGGGCGATGGGTTGTGCCTTGCAAAGTACGATGGCACTTGTCGGCATCTTGTTTATTCACCTTGCCTTTATAACCAAGGCTCATTATGTACATTGACATGTTCATGAGCAATCTCATCATTCTTGCGTTGTGATGCAATCTACTTGGCATTCTCTTGTGGAAGTTATCGTGGTCTTTCTTTGATCCTAGGGGTGTTGTAGAGTCACCTAAAACTCTAACAAAACGATATAATAGCTATTGAACTTTTTAAAGTAAACAAGCAATTAAGTTAAATAGCATCACATATTTTAGTCTATAGTTGCATTTCCAATAATAAACCATAGTAGGGATTGGAGAGGAAAGCACGATAGGGTGTCTAGAACATTCGCCGCAACTAAGCCTAAGAGCGAGATATAACACTCCTTGGCCCACAAGTGGCAGGAACACTTGTCCATCCAACATGAGGTGGGCTACTTAAATGGGGAACCCGTCTCTACCCTCCCAATTGTGTCTTCTTACTAACCCATATATGATTGCTTCTATTCTTTAGTTTCACTTCCAACGACCAACCATTGTAGGGATTGGAGAGGAATGCAATATAGGGTGACTGGGCATTCACCACAACTAAGCCCAAGGGCGTGATATAACACCCCTTAGCACACAAGTGGTAGGAAGTCTTGTCCATCCAACATGGGGTGGGCCACTTAGATGGGGAACCCATCTCTACCGTTCTAATCATGTCTCCCTACTACCCTATACATGATTGTTTCTATTCTTTAGTGTCACCTCCAACAACCAACCATCGTAGGGATTGGAGAGGAGCGCACGATAGGATGCTTGGAACATTTGCCGCAACTAAGCCCAAGGGCGTGGCCCATAAGTGGCAAGAACTCTTGTCCATCTAACATGGGGTAGGCTACTTAGATGGGGAAACCATCTCTACCCTCCTAATCGTGTCTCCTTACTAACCTATACATGATTGCTTCTAATCTTTAGTTTCACCTCTAACATCCAACTATTATAGGAAATGGAGAGGAATGCACGATAGGGTGCCCGAAACATTCACC
This sequence comes from Thuja plicata, assembly GCA_018584345.1. Lineage (NCBI taxonomy): Eukaryota > Viridiplantae > Streptophyta > Pinopsida > Cupressales > Cupressaceae > Thuja > Thuja plicata. The sequence continues at coordinate 4,574,628 of MU224676.1, read as the reverse complement.
AGAACTAAGCCCAAGGGCGTGATACTACACCCCTTGGCCCACAAGTGGAAGGAACTCTTGTCCATCCAACATGGGAAGGGCTACTTATATGGGGAACCCGTCTCTACTCTCCCAATCTTGTCTCATTACCAACTCATACATAATTGTTTGTAGGAGAATAAATAGATTTAATAAATAATCAAAGAATCTATATAGATTAGCAATTAGCATTATTAACTATATCAAAATACATAGATATTATATATTAAACAATATGATCACATTGCATACCAATCACTTTATAAAATAATATATGTTGATGTTTTATAGCTTCTGTCGGATAAATCCTATGAGACTATTGAAAATATGTGTGTGTGTGTGTGTGCAATATAAGGCCTGTTAATGGGCCTTGTAGGGATAATCCTAAGCTGAAAAGAAAGAAGGTATTTTGGCAACCACCAAAGGAAGGATGGGTGAAAATTAACTTTGATGGTGCTGCTCGGGGAAACCCGGGGATCCCTGGATGCGAATGTATTGCAAGAGATTATCAGGGCAACATTCTTGCCTTTATGGCCAAACGATTGAAGGATGATACGAATAATGTGGCTGAATGTGTAGCGGCTAAAGAGGCTTTAGTCTTAGGAGCCAAATTGGGAATTCGCAGAGTGCACCTTGAAGGAGACTCAGAAATAATAACTAATGGAATATCAAGAGGGAAGATGGTAGCATGGCATCTTGACAAACACATCAAGTAGAATCGGTGCCTGTTACAAGAGTTCGAGGACTTCAAGGTTTCCCATGTTTACTAAGAAGCGAACAAGGTGGCTGATAAGCTGGCTAGTATGGGGGCGAATGCAGCTTTGGGGACTCAATTTGAAATACATGAAGACTTTAGGAGTCTTGAATTGGAATAAAAGAGGACGATAAACTTAATACCCCAATTAAAACATCTAACCGGAGGTACAAAGGAGAATTAATTTGCCATTATGCCCGATGGCACTCAAGTTTATATTATGTCTTCGCATGTGATAAAATTCGCACTCATTAATTGGTACTCTGCGAAAGAAGTCCTTCCAGATTGTTTGAAGGATGTAAGTTTATGCAGGGGAAGGAGAGCAATCTATACGGTTTTGAGTACAGAGGAGAAAATGGAGGCTAACTTTGCGCTCGAGTCTGACTGCCAAACGCAAGCGTATGAGGGCAAGATCACGCCAAGGAGATTGAGGAACATCTTCATGTTTGATGCTGTGGAGTTCATGGACGGCATTCACCAAATGTTTGGGATGGAGTATTTGGACTCCTACTGGAGGCGACGCTCCAACCTGGACGTGGCCTCACTCTTTGTAGCACTGGCATTGTCTGTGGGAG
>MU224676.1:4517084-4539134 GCA_018584345.1 Thuja plicata | reverse complement strand
GATCAATTTGGATCCTTCCTTTGTGCATTTGAGAATAAAGGGGAATGTCTTATTTATCCCTCCACTCTAAACATTAAATGTAAGGTGATAAGTGATTTGAGTATCAAAACACTCTTATTCTACTAACATCATTTTCTCCTTTACATATTCAAACAGGGGGAAGCAAGTTATGGAAAAAAATACAGAAAAAATAGATGTCCTACACTGGTAGACATGTCGAGCGTGTAAATACGACGGAGTGCCTGCATTGACATTGAATGGAATGAGGCACATACGTAGCTCTTAAATCCTAACATTGAAACTATTCATTCCCCTTGCTCTGTAATGAAAACATGAAATTCTGATAAGCTGTGAAGAAAAAATCACATTCATCCTAAAAAAAATAAACATGAAAGCTCATGTTGCACCAAAGCTTTCACAAGATACACGCCCTTTAATGCCCTGCATATCCAATTGTCATATACAAATGTTCAGGCAAATACTTTATTATTCTTTTGCTTGGAGTTTTTACACTGAAATTTGCAAGCTAATTTGGACAATCAATGTCACACATCATCTAAAGAGGACACGAGACGATTCAAACCTCTACAGTCGTTGATCATTTCCTGATGTTTTTTTATTGCCTAGGGCTTTTAGACGTTTAACTCTGCCAATTTAACTCTGTCGGAAACAAACACACATGAAAAAGCATGACATCAATAATCCATCTAATTAGCACTTGGGCTGAAGGTGAAGGGAAAAGGGCAAGAGGGAAAGCAGTTTTTACACCTAGGCATTCTATTACCATTGCATCACTCTTTGATATTTAATAGAGAAAATATGGGATAATTAGGGAGAAGAAACTTATTGTTGTTTTGTTGACTACAGGAGAGCCTTTGATATGGTACCTAGGGACAAGCTATGAAACAAAATGGTAGAATTGGGTATCCCTAACGAATACAGAGCGACAATGCACAAATTATATGACAAAGTTAGAGTCAAAATCAGAACTAACGAGGGAATGTCTGAATGTTTTGATAGTGACATTGGTTTTAAGCAGGGATGTCCTTTATCCCCAACCTTGTTTGGGTTATACATTGATAACTTATAAACTTAGTTAAACAAAACAGATGGGGAAGGTGTGCATTTGGTAAGGTATGTGGTGAAGCTTCTTTTGTACGTTGATGATCTTATTTTAATATAAAAAATAGCTCAAGGGTTAAGAGATAATTTAAGGGCCTAAGAGTGCTTCGCCAGGAGTTTGGGCTGCAAGGGATCATTACCAAAACCAAAATCATGATTTTCTCTTTAAGGAGAAAATAAAAGCATATTTTTTGAAGGAAGCCCCCTGGAAATTGTGAAAGAATACAAGTATCTTGGGATTGACTTTCATTATAAACTCAATTGGGAGACATGTAGAGCGAAAAGGTTATAGGGGGGCTAGAAAGCCTTGTATTTACTCTAGAGTAGATGCAGGATGGTTGAACTCTGGGATTAGAAAACTAGGAAGATTATTTTCGGTTTGTTGGTCACACCGGTGGTTCTCTATGGCTGCAAGTTTTGGGGTGGCAGCTTGTCAACTTGTGGTTGGAGGCAGCTAGAGAGAATTCAAAAGCACCTAATTACAAGCAATCTCAAAGTTAAGATCTTTGTACCTTATGATATCCTTTTAGTAGAAGATGAGACATTTCTGTTGGAGGCTTCAGCAATAACTCGATTACTTGGCTACTTAAATAAGGTTGAAAACATGCAAGACTAGCGATGGCAAAAAATTATGAAGGACGAGGCTCTTTTCCATAGAAAGAAAACATGGATGAAGCAAAATATTAAGTAGTTGGATAAATTGAATATTAAGCTACATGAGTGTCCTAATATGAATTTGGACATAAAAAATCTCATCATAGAGAAGTTTCAGAGTGCCATGTGGACTAATAACATCGGTCGAAAAAAGGCTTACTGCATGCAAGTGTTCAACCCAACCAGGGAACGTGGGGAGAAAACATACTTAGAGTTTGCTATTAAAGGGAAAGCAAGATTTTTAATGACATAATTGAGGATGGGATTACATCATCTCAAGTGTGAGACAGGCAGATGGAAGAGGCCCAAAGAGGCTTGGGAGGAGAGAACTTGCATGTTTTGTAGGATGGGTGCAATTGAAACCGAATGACACTTTCTCACAGAATGTGCAGCCTATGACGATATTCAAGCTAAATATGAAGCCATCTTAAAAGGAAAAGGTCAACCAAACTATTGGTTTGCTGATAAGGATCCATAAAAGAAGATCAGAGCTGGAAAAGAATATGGAAATTGTTTAAGGCTAGGAGTTTCTTTGGTCCCTTAGATTGTTTGGTCTCGTGGACATCATTAAAATCATTCATTCCTAAATAGATGAAGGAAGAAATTAATAACAAATTAATATAAAAAGTTCATTTTTCTTTTTCATGACTTTTTTTCTTTATATATTATTATTTCTAATTATATTTCTATGATATATAGAGAATTTTATTTATCATATTTATATTAGATAATATATCAATAGTATAGTAATATAATGTATCTAAATAATATTCTATAATATATATTATGCTATTTATTATTCATATTATATAGCATAATATAATATAATAGTACATAATATTTAATACATTAAATAAGTATTATTAATTACATAATTATGTTATATTTGAACTATAATCAATGATAAATATTATTTAAATTCTAATTAGTATTATATAATAATATATAGATTATTTTAATATAATAAAATATTACATAATATTTAATATATTAAATAAGTATTATTAATTATATAATTATATTATATTTGAATTATAATCAATGATAAATATTATTTAACTTCTAATTAATATTACATAATATAATTATTTTAATATTTTTTGTAATTAGAGAAATAATCTTTATTTTAGTTGAAGTTATCAAAGTTTGTGGGAGTAAATTGTTTGATAGAATTTTCTAAAGATGTATTGTCATTGCTTTTTATGATCATACAATACGCAAAAAATTAATTTGTTGAAAAGTCCTTGGAAACTTTCAAGCAAAGGCAATCAACATGTATGAAGTCAATGCTAAAAACATTTCCCTACCTTCTCCTTGATTACTGGAAAAAGGAGCTCTATAATAGAGTACGATATCTACCACACCACAATGGAAGGGGATTTTGTTAGATATTATAGAAGCAATACTCTCTCTCTCTCTCTCTCTCTCTCTCTCTCTCTCTCTCTCTCTCTCTCTCTCTCTCCACNATACTCTCTCTCTCTCTCTCTCTCTCTCTCTCTCTCTCTCTCTCTCTCTCTCTCTCTCTCAACATAACATTAGCCTACTAGTAATGGAACCTAATTATCTTCCTCCTCGTTTAGAGGTTTTGTTTCAATCCTTATAAGAGAATGCAAAGTTGATTTGAAGCTATCACTTCGCTATCGAGAGCTTTTTTGTGCAGACATCATTTGCTAAATGGCCTACCAATTGATCATCCACACCTCTTCGGCTTACCCATTGCATACCAAGGCATGATTGATAGTTTCAAATTATAAAAATGGTTTCAAGAGAAGTGTTCCATTCTGTTGGACAATACAAAACCCTAGCATCCATCTATACTCTATGGAAAACATATTTTTATTCAATTAACAGAAAAAAATTAACCACCAACTCAATTGACATTTGAATATGTTCTAAAAGAAAATCATTTACAGAAATACATTTTTCCATTATACATTAGTTTAAGAAGGTTGCTTTTCATTTTTTATCAGAAAGAGTTGTATGAGTTGTTAGTAATAACTGAGAGGGGGGTTGAATCATTGGCCTCAAAAATCAATTCTCAAATCAACCTTTAAACTCTTATAACCACTAATTATTTCTCAAGTTATATTATGTCCTACAAGATGAATGCCTTGAATAACTTATATCAATTTACTACTTGTCAGATTGCTCTGTTAAACCTTCTTCTTAATGTTTACCGATAAGCAGTCATCTATTTACTGAAATACAGTAAATATGCAGAGTATACCGATATATCTAGAATTAATTATGTAAGATGCAAAATAGTAAAGAAATGAATCATACACACATAACACTTGGATTTTAACGTGGAAACCCTGTTAAGGGAAAAAACCACTGGGACTGGTACCCCAAATTTTCACTCTTATGAAGTGAGCACTGTTAAGAGCCAACCCTGTTAAAGGTGACAAACACACTGTTAGGTGTGACCTTGTTAGAGGATTTTATACATTTAGGTTGTCACTTAGTATCGGGCATCTAATGCTGCCATCCTTGAAACAGCCTCTCTCTTAGACTGTCAATAGGCATCGGGCATATCCAATGCTACTTTCATGAATCAACCTTTTTGGCACTCCTTTGGATGTACCTCAATATATAGAAGACTATTAAGTCCTGCTCAGTTAAGAGACTTGATGCTTCAATGGTTAAACTGAAACATTATGACTTGTTCATATTGCAACTTTGAATTGCATATTTTCAAATCTATTTTAGTACATTACCTCTTTGATCGATGTATCAATTCAATCCTTGTGCTCCACACTTTCTGCTTTGTGATGTTGTGCTCATTGCTCGTTGGTGTCTACGTAATTACTTAGCTCTCCCTTAACTTGATTGATTAGTACTGTATGAAGTTGTTCTTCATCAATTTCTCTTCAACATCCTCTTTTCATTCACTCCCCTTAATCCCCTTTTCATGCATTATGAAAATGAATTAAGCTCATCTCTTATATAGACATGATATTCATTGTTTCTTGATTCTTGATTCTTTGGCGTGAAAAACAATCCAACCAATATGATTTAAAGCATAACTCCTGATTTATCTCGTAGTTATCTTCTTGCAAACTCTATAAATCATCTTTAAATCAATCATTTAACTCTGGTCGAATAAAACAAAGAAAACAACCAGTTAAGCCTATCTTTAGCTCTTTCTAGCTAGATATTTTGTCATTTTCTGAACTCTCTGTTCCGTCGGTCATCTCTGCAGTTAGTTGTCGGTGACAACTAAAAGTTCCGTCGGTGTGACTTTAGTTAGCTTCGTGATCTTCGTCCGTCGGGCAACACTGTCTTCAGCTCGTTGGGCAACCTTGTGATTCTACTTCGTCGGGCAATATTGTAACTCTGATCGTCGGGTAACACTGTGACTATTCCTTTTTGTATTTACTGATGGTGTGCACTCCGTCGGTGTTGTTTGTCACTTTAGTGAATACTTGACTTTTATGCATTGTTGAAATCATAACCTTTGTTTCATTGATTCTTTGAAGTCTTTGGCATTATGTACATGACCGTACAGATGATATCAAGTTGACATCAATGACAATACAAACCATTAACTGATTTAATGTCTTGTATTATCTTCATCTTAACATTATCAAACATTCAATCAGTTACATGTCATCAATCTCTCCCTTTGGCATTGATGGCAACATACTATATTATCACACTATACTATTTCTAATACAATATGAAATACAATAGTTGAGATTCATCAAACTACCAATCTTTTTGTTCTGTCAACCAATAAATGTTTGAGCTTTGGCAAGCTCTATTTTAGCTTAGATTTGATTCTTGCAGTTCTCTTTCTTCTGATGTGTTGTGACCTCTTCTTGTTTCAATTTCTCTCTTTTGGTTGTTCTCTCTCTTTTGATGTCTTTTTCTAGAGTCACCAACTCTCCCTTTGTATAATGTTTCATACAATTTCTCTCCCTAAGGATATAATCTCTCCTTATTGGAGTAATGTGATAATGGATAATCTTGTAATAATATGGATAATTTCTCTCCCTTTGACAACAATGCCAAATAAGTATCTTACAGATATATGACATTCATGTCAAACAACCATTTTCTTATCCATAATATATTCCTTGAATTTCCCTTATCCATCAGCAATTAAACAATATGTTGTGGTGCTTGGTTCTGGTATATACCTGTCTGTATATAGATGTAGCTTTGAATTTCTTCCTTTGCTTGCATCAACATGTATGATATTCTGATAATATGTAGGCTGATGCAGCCTTCAGTCTTTTATTGACTAGTAGACATGGGTTTGACCCCTAGTCTCTTTCTCAAGTACTCAAATGTATCCTTGGGAAGTGGCTTGGTGAAGATATCAGCTAATTGTTCTTTGGATTGCACATACTCAAGTATCACCTCCTTTTCTTGAACTTGTTCTCTCAAATAATGATACTTGATGGCAATGTGTTTAGTTTTAGCATCCATGACTGGATTCTTGGAAATGTTTATTGTGGCGCTAGTGTTATCACAATAGATAATCAATGGTTCTAAGATCTTCATATGCATACCTTCTAGCAACTGTTTGATCCATGCAATATTTGAGCAATTTTCAGTAGCAACAACATACTTTGCTTCTACAGTAGACTGGGAGATGCATCCTTTCTTCTTACTAATCCATGTGACAAGTTTGTCACCCATAAAGAATGCTCCTCCAGTTGTGCTCTTCCAGCCACTAAGATTTCCATCCCAATCAGCGTCGGTAAACACCTTAAGTTCAAATTTGCCTTCTCTTCTATACCATAAGCCAAATTCCTTAGTATTTTTCAGATATCTTAGAATTATTTTCATAGCAATCATGTGTGATTCCCTGCGGTTAGCAGAAAATCTAGCAACAATGCCTACTACATGTGCAATATCTGGTCTACTGTGTACAATATACATGAGTTTTCCAATCATTGATCTATACAAAGTCTGATTTACCTCTGTTGTCTTGTCCTCCTTTGTCAACTTACATCCAGTAGCCATTGGTGTTCCAACTGGTTTGGATTCTTCCATCTTGAATATTTTCAGGACCTCTTTGATGTACTTGGACTGTGTAATGAAAATACCTTCTCCTTGTTGCATGATCTGTAGACCAAGAAAGAACTTGATCTCTCCAAACATAGACATCTCAAACTCTTTTCTCATCTCTTTAGCAAATGATTTGCATAGCAGATAATTGCCTCCAAATATGATATCATCAACAAATATTTCAGCAATCAAAGTGTTAGCATCAGTATCTTCCTTTAAATAGAGATTACTGTTTTCACTAGTCCTTACAAATCCAATACTTATTAGATAGGAATGAAGTCATTCATACCAGGCTCTAGGAGCTTGTTTTAATCCATACAGGGATTTGTGAATACTACATACCATGTCCTTGTCTGGATCAACAATCCCTTCTAGTTGTTCAATGTATACCTCTTCTTCAAGTATTTCATTTAGGAATGCTGACTTGACATCCGTCTGGTATACCTTGAATCCTTTGAATGCAACATAAGCAAGTAGTATTCTTACACCTTCTATCCTTGATAAGGGTGCAAAGTTCTCTCCATAGTCTATACCTTCCTCTTGTGCATACCCCTTGCATACTAATCTTGATTTGTTCCTTGTGACCTCTCCATTCTCATTCAGTTTATTCCTGAATATCTATTTTGTACTAATGACATTCTTTTCATCTGGTATTGGCACAAGTGACCATCTCTTGTTCTTCTCAATCTTCTCAATCTCATCATTCATAGCACTTATCCATTCTTCATTATCGAGTGCAGCATTGATAGATTTTGTCTCAAACTCGCAAATTAGACAGCTTGAGTTTAGAGACTTACTTCCTGTTCTTGTACCAACTTTCTTATCCCCTGTGATTTTGATCTATGGATGGTTCTTTCTTACATATCTTTCTAGTACAGCTATAGTTTTTTGTCTATCAGTTTTATCATTGTTTTGTTCTTCATCACCTTGCACATAATCTTGATCATTGTCTTGACCATCGGTATTTACAGCCCGATGCTCGGGAGCTCTACATTGTTGGTAGGGTAGAGTGTCAGGTTCCTCATTGTAAGTGAACTTATTATATTCCTCTGGTTCTTTAGTGCTTTCCTGTTCATTCTTCTCAGCAAATTCATCTATCTTTACATTTGCACTTTCAATAATTTGTTAGAGGATTTGTTTAGACATTTATAAGTCTTTCTCTTGGTAGAATACCCTAGAAAAATTCCTTCATCACTCTTTGAGTCAAGTTTTCCGTTTATATCATCTTTTAAGATGTAACATTGACTACCAAAAATTTTGAAATAACTTACATTGGGTGTGTATCCATACCATAGCTCATAAGGTGTCTTTTTGGTGTCTTTCTTCAATTGTAATTTGTTTAGTGTGTAAACAGTAGTACTGACAGCTTCCCTCCAGAAGATTTGGGTGATGCCTTTCTCTATCATTGGTGTCCTTGCACAGTCAACTATGGATATGTTTCTTCTTTTAGCAATTCCATTCTACTGTGGTGTCCTTGGTGCAGAGACCTATCTTTTGATTCCATGCTCATTACAAAAGTTAGTGAATTCATTTGATATAAACTCACCTCCTCTATCTAATCTCAAACATTTCAGATCCTTACCAATTTGTTTCTCTACCATAGCTTTATACCATTTAAACATCTTAAATACTTGTGATTTATCTTTTAGAAACATAACTGTCATCATTCTAGAGCAATCATCAACAAAGAGAATAAAATATCTATCTCCATAATAACTCTTTGTCCTCATAGGTCCACATAAATTAGTATGGACTAATTCTAGAATTGCATCTGATGTATGGGTTTTTCTTTTGAAACTAGACTTTGTCATTTTTCCTTTTTGACAATTCTTACACATGATATTGTCGGGCTTGGTCATCGTCAGTAAGCCTCTGACATTTCTCTTTTTGCTAATCCTTATCATGTTGTCAAGGTTCACATGACACAGTCTTTTGTGCCATAACCATATGTCTTCATTTATAGCAATCAGACAAGTGGAGCCAGTATCATTTAGATAGAATAAGTTACCTTTTGTCTTCTCACCGGTACCAATCAGATTTCCAGATTTGAAGATCTTTGCCTTCTTATTTTTAAATGCAACTTTGTGACCTGAATTATTCAACTGAGAGACACTCAATAGATTATAATTTAATCCATTTACCCAATAAGAATTCTCACACTTTATCTGGTTATTCAACATTATTGTTCCTCTACCTTCAACTAGACAAGGTGTGTCATTTCCCATTCTCACTGAACCACCTTTATAGTATTCAAAAGTCTCAAACTTTTGCTTACCACAGGTCATATGGTGAGTTCAGCCACTATCTATGATCCAAACATCATTTTTGCTAATTTTAGATATGAGAGTTGTTTCTACATACCTTTCTTCATCATCATCTGAATTATCTTTCACAGCCACAAACACCATATCAATGTCTTCATCAAATTCGGTGTCAGTGATGCCATCCTTGCATTTTTCTAGGTAACTAGCCTTCTTTCCTTTGTCCTTATAGTCTCGGGTATCTCTTCTTTCTGATTGCCGATAGCTTCTATAATCACCTCTGTCAGACTTCTTTTCAAATGATCTATCATTACTTCTGTCATCTTTTCTTCTGTTAGTACATCATGCAACAAAGTGTCCAATCTCTTTACAATTAAATAAAACAAGTGGTAATTTACCTTTGTATTTACCTTTCACTTTCTACATTCTCCTAGCCATGAGTGCTTCAATTTCATCAAGATCATCTTCTTCATTTTCACTATCACTGTCTTTCCTCATGGTATTTTTGTGACTTGAATTACTTATTCTTATAGAAGTTTTGAATGCAGACTCTATGTTTGGTAAGACACTATTATCAAAGTTATTCATCTCAAATGAAATCAGTCTTTCAATTAAACTCTCTATAATAACATTGCTATTTGCTACTGCTCTCATTTCTTGAATGGCCGATACTCTAATAGCATAAGTAGGCAATAAGGTTCTTAGAATTTTACTTACCACTGTATCCTCTTCTAGTACACCTCCAACTCCTTGGATAACATTGACTACCTCTTTGATTCTTCTGCTATACTAAGTGATGTTTTCACCTTCTTTCATTTTGAGATCATCAAACTTTCCTCTAAGGCTTTCTGCCTTGGCTCTTAAAACATTTTTGTCACCACCATGTACAAGCTTCAATTTTTCCACATCTGCTTTGCAATTTTGCATTCTTTGACATCTTCAAATTCAACATCGGAGAGTGAGGAAGCAAGCTCTATCATCATGTTGTTGTGTTCATGCTTCTCTCTCATTTTTTCAACTGTTGGTGCTCCTGTGGGAAACACCTATTCAGTTTCTAGGATTTGAGTAACATCATTACCAATACCTGATAAGTGGAGTCTTATCCTACTCTACCATGAAGCAAAATTATCTTTGTTCAACTTCGGCACATCTCATCTATTCATCTTGTGATCTTTGGCTTAGGTCCTGAAACCTTTCTTCTAAGCACAAAAGCTCTGATATGATTTGTTAGTAATAAAAAAGAGGGGGGGTGAATCAGTGGCCTCAAAAATCAATTCTCAAATTAACCCTCCAACTCTTATAACCACTAATTATTTCTCAAGTTATCTTCTGTCCTACAAGATGAATGCCTTGAATAACTTATATCAATTTACTACTTGTCGGATTGGTCTGTTAAACCTTCTTCTTAATGTTTACCAATAAGCAGTCATCTATTTACTAAAATATAGTAAATATGCAGAGTATACCGATGTATCCAAAATGAATTATGTAAGATACAAAATAGTAAAGGAATGAATCATACATACATTACACTTGGATTTTAACGTGGAAACCCTATTAAGGGAAAAAAACACTAGGACCGGTACCCCAAATTTTCACTCTTCTGAAGTGAGCCCTGTTAAGAGCCAACCCTGTTAAATGTTACAAACACACTGTTAGGTGTGACCTTGTTAGAGGATTTTATACATATAGGTTGTCACTTAGTATCAGGCATCTAATGCTACCATCCTTGAATCAGCCTCTCTCTTAGACTATCAATAGGCATCAGGCATATCCAATGCTACTTTCATGAATCAACCTTTTTGGCGCTTCTTGGGATGTACCTCAATATATAGAAGACTATTAAGTCCTGCTTGGTTAAGAGACTTGATGCTTCAATGGTTAAATTGAAACATTATGACCTGTTCATGTTGCAACTTTGAATTGCAAATTTTTAGATCTATTTAAGTACATTACCTCTCTGATCAATGTATCAATGCAATCTTTGTGCTCCACACTTTCTGCTCTGTGATGCTATGCTCACTGTAAGTTGGTGTCTATAGAATTCATTAGCTCTCCTTCAGCTTGATTGATCAGTACTGCATGAAGTTGTTCTTCATCAATTTCTCTTTAGCATCCTCTTTTCATTCACTCCCCTTAATCCCCTTTCCATGCATTATGAAAATAAATTAAGCTTGTCTCTTATATAAACATGATATTCATTGTTTCTTAATTCTTGATTCTTTGGCATGAAAAACAATCCAGCCAATTTGATTTGAAGCATAACTCCTAATTTATCTCATAGTTATCTTTTTGCAAACTATATAAATCATCTTTAAATCAATCACTTAACTATGGTCGAATAAAACAAAGGAAAAAACTAGTTAAGTCTATCTTTAGCTCTTGCTAGCTAGATATTTTGTCATTTTCTAAACTCTCTGTTCCGTTGGTCATCTCTGCAGTTAGTCGTCGGTGACAACTGACAGTTCTGTCAGTGTGACTTCAGTTAGTTTCGTGATCTCTGTCCGTTGGGCAACACTGTCTTCAGCTTGTCGGGCAACCTTGTGATTTTGCTTCGTCGGGCAATACTGTAACTCTGATCGTCGAGTATCACTGTGACTATTCCTTTTTGTCTTTACCGATGGTGTGCACTCCGTCAATGTTGTTTGTCACTTTAGTGAATACTTGACTTTTATGCATTGTTAAAAGCATAACCTTTGTTCCATTGATTCTCTAAAGTCTTTGGCATTATGTACATGACCGTACAGATGATATCAAGTTGACATCAATGAAAATACAAACCATTAACTGATTTAATGCCTTGCATTATCTTCATCTTAACATTATCAAACATTCAATTAGTTACATGTCATCATGAGTATCACATATTAACTAGCATATCTATATTTAGAAAAAATTATGTACAAGGCATTGAAAGATATCATTATTGAAATGAACCAAGTAATTTCCTAACTTTTGGGAAATTATTCCTCCATAATGGACCCAAATATATTTTTGTGTATCAAAGTTTTCATCATTTTTCTTTAGTTCAGAAACATAGGCTTTATGCCTTACATAGCTAAGTAATTTGAAATGATGTGCATGTAAATTTGAAAATCTTCCCTTATAGGTCAAGTACCGTATAATGCATGTTTCCAGTTCATTGAATGGCGAAGGGAGCGACATGAGTTTGAATCCTTTCTTGTTAATCTCCAATGGAGGGTCTGTAGGAAGAGTAATCTGGGCTCAAGCCAACCTAGTATCATGATCATTGGGATAATGTTCCCCAATTGTTGGTAATCTAGTTACTTCTTATATGTGTTCCTTTGTTGCGACAATCGTTAAGCCCCATACGGTTGCCTTTCCCTCTTAAAATGTACTCACAAATTTTGTTGTTGCCTCATCATCAAATTATGTTAGTTGCATGAAATACCCCAACCAACCGCACACATTGAACCTCTGAACTGCTTCAATATCTATGAGCAGAACCCCATGAACCACAGGCTCATGTCGCTACAGCTGCCCTCCCATTTGTTCCAAATATTTTCCTTCAAATTTTTGTTGTAGCTTGTCAATCTCTCAATTTCTTATGCTCTACAATTTCTGAATACCTTATTCCCTTTTGAATCACCCTAAATTAAGCTTTCAAACTGCACTTATTGAAACTACGGATTTTTCTCTTGCAATATTTCTGTTTTATTTGACATAAACAATAATAATGGCAGTTTTTAATAAAAAATTATAACTCTAACTGCAAGTTTAAGTGCAAGTTACCACATAGTTTCATTATGTCCTTTCAGGTCACATCAAGTCTGAAAATCAGGGATAATTCAGGAATTATAGTATGACACTTGTGCGAGAAAGTAAAGGGACTTAATGAGACAAGGCAAAAGTACATATTTGAGTTGACAGGTAATTTTACAAGAAGTGAGAGAGACAACTAGAAATGACATGAAAACTTAATACACTTCCCTACCCACTACAAAATTAAGACAAGTGTCCACACTTGTCACACTTGACACGGGGTGAGGAACTGGCTTAGTGCTTGAATCATAGATTTATCATAGTACTAGATATAATTACCGAAATCTATGTGCTAAAAGTGGAAATAAATTTGAAAAGTTGTAGTTGTCATTCGATTACCGCGCACGTGAAAAAGGTGGCAAGAGTGGAACAAGTACACTGGATGCATGCATCAGCTGATGTGTTCTTATTTGAAGCATAGAAATATGGAAAGAGGTGGTGACATGGAGGATGGGTAGGTGGAAGGTAGAGAAGCGGAATGGGTTGGAAATATGAATGGAGAATGGAACTTCATTTGAAAACGAAGTTTTTATTATGAATATGCATAAAGGAATTCTATGTTGAAGTTGTATAAAGAAGGCTTTCACCCTCTACTACAGTAAGTTTTACATGTTGCTTGTTTGGATTTGTAGGCTAAATTTATGCAGGAAGTCTTCTTTAGTTTGTGGATGATGATACAAACAAATCGGATACCCATTGACCAATAGCTTGAAGTTTACTAGGTCAATGGTTGTCAATTGGACTATTCCATTAGTGAAGACACGCTCTATTTCCTATGGTCCCAGCCATCTTGTCTGTAGCTTGCCTGATATTTATTGGAATTTGGAATCAACAGTAATGCCCAATCACCTACTTGAAATTGTTTGTTCTTAATATGGGAGTCATGCCACTTCTTCTTCTATTTCTATACTATATCAGTTCACTCCAATGCAGATTTTCACATTTCATCCAAAGAGTTGAGATGTAGCAGTCTTTCTCTCTGTGCCATAGGAAGGTCAGTGTTTAACTCCACAGTAGTACGCAATGTTTTATGATCGAACTCAATTTGTAACATTGTTACTTTCCCATATAGTAATTCAAATGGATTGAACACTGTGGCTTTCTTCCACGTTGTTCTGTATGCCCAGACTGCTTCTGAGAGTTGGCTACTCTAGTCGTGGTGGTCCAGATGAACTATTTTTGTTAGAATGGCTTCAATACCTTTGTTAGTAACTTTCGCCTGACCATTGGCTTGAGGATGGTAGGGAATGGACTTCCTATGTTTGATATTGTATTCCTTCGTGAGTTATATGATTAGATTGGATGTGAATTGTTCTCCCTGATCAGTTACAAGCTCTCTTGGTACTCCATAACGGGTGAAGATTTGCTCATACAAAAAATTTCCTGCCTTATGATCGCGTGCATGCTTCATGGCCTTTACTTCCACCCATTTGGTTAGATAATCGGTGCATACCAAAGTGTAGGATTTTCCATTAGATGGAGGGTCTATAGGACCAATGAAATCCATGCCCCACTTATCAAATAACATTACCACCACTTGTGTATGTAAAGGAATTTCATCTAATTTGGGTGGATGACCCGTCCTCTAGCATTTATCACATTTTCTTGTATAATTGGCTGCATCTTTGTGAAGTGTGGACCAGTAATAACTTGTTAAGATCTTCAAAGTTGTCCGCTTAGCTATAAAGTTTCCTCCACACATCTCATCATGACAAGAATGAAGGATATCATATGTTTCATCTTCACATACATATCTTCTCATTACTTGGTCTGGACTAGTGTAGAATAGTGTATTGTCAATCCAAGAGAATTGAAAGCTTTTCTCAACAAGAATTCTTATGTCCTTAATAGAGAAATGTGTGGGCATCTTGTCAACTACAAAGTAATTAGCTATATCAACATACCATGGACTCTTGACAAAAATATTAAACAAATGTTCATCAGGGAATGTGTGATCCATCATAATAGTATCATTGTCAGCAGTCCAGAGTCTGGATAACTAATCAGCTACTACATTTTCTTTCCCTGGCTTGTCAATGATGGTTATGTCAAATTCCTGCAAAAGAAGAAGCCATCTTGCTAGGATGCCTTAGATGGCAAGTTTGTTTATAAGATACTTGATTGTTGCATGGTCATTATGAACAAATATGGGATAGCTTGTCACATAATGGAAAAATTTATTCAAAGCATAAACTATGGCCAATAATACTTTTTCAGTAACTGTGTAATTTAACTCTGGGCCATGTAAACTCTTGTTGATATAGTAAATTGCATTTTCAAGGTTATTAGACTTTTGTCCTAAGAAAAAACCTATTGCATAGTTAGAAGCATCTGTATGTATGTGGAATGGTAAAGACCAATCAAATCCACTAAGTACTGGTGCAATTGTTAGAAGTGACTTAAGCTGCAGGAAGGATTCATCACAGGTTGATGTCCATGCAAACTCGACCTCTTTTGTAAGCAAGGTGTATAGAGGACTAGCTACCTGACTGAAACTTTGAATGAAGTGCCTATAATAGCCACCATGTCCTAAAAAGGATCTAACATCTTTTTTCTTAGTAGGTGTAGGCAATGTGAGAATTACCTCAATTTTTGTAGGGTCTACTTGGATGCCAGCTTCTGAGATGAAATGTCTCAGCACCACTCCTTCCTACATCAGCATAAAACATTTCTCATTGTTGAGAGATAGGTTATGTTCTTGACATCTAATTAGAAATTTTTCTAGGTTCTTCAAAGCTTCCTCAAAAGTAACACCAAATGTAGTGAAGTCATCCATGTATATTTCAATGCAATCATGTGATATGTTAGCAAAAATGTTGATTATAGCTCTTTGGAAAGTAGCTGGAGCATTACATGATAAAAAATGTAACAAAGAATATACATATGTCCCCCAAGGGAATGTAAATGTTTTGGCCTCCTGATCCTCTAGAGAAATGCTAATCTGGTTATAACTGTTGTACCCATCAAGAAAAGAGAGGTATTTCTTACCAGCTAAGTTGTCTAGAACTTGAACAATAAATGGCAAGGGAAGATGGTCTTTCTTTGTGGCATTTTTCAATTCCCTATAATCCACACATATTATCCATTTACCCCCCTTTTTAGGAACTATGACTAAAGGTGATACCCATTTACTATCAAAGATTGGATAAATAAACCAGCATCCAGAACCTTTTGCAACTCAGTTTTTACTATTTCTCTTAGGGCTGGGTTAATTCTTCTTTGAGGTTGGTGAAGTGGTAGACTGCCTTCATTGATGTATATTATATGTGTACAAAGATTTGGGTTCAATCCTGTCATGTCTCCATAATCCCAAGCAAAACTATTTTCATGTTTACAAAGGAGTTGAGTTAATAGTGCCAATTGTTGTGGTGGCAGCTTACTATTAACATGAAGATTGTGACCAGGAGAAAGTTCCACACTAGTTGTCAACTCTAGCATTTACACCTTATATATTGGGCTTGTATCTACTTCACAAGGTAGTAATTTATGGATAACATTAGGACTTGCTGGAAAAACATAGTCCTCATAGGTACACAACTGTAGAACAGAGCTTTCAGAAATATCTTTTTCTATGACACACTCATTGGTAAGGATACTTTGAATCACATCATCTTCTTCTTTCATTTTTAGGAAGGATTGTATGTGTAACATCATTAGTTGAGCAACATAATTTAGCTCTTCTTCCTCATCTCCCAAATCTGGCCAAATAGGAGCACTCAAATCTGGTTGGAGTTAGGTAGGAGGATATAATGCCAGCTTCTTGATTGCTTGGCCATTTGAAATTGTCATGTTACCTAATCTACAACTAATATGGGCATCAGTGGTTGCTAACCAAGGTCTTCCAAAGATAATTAGATAACCAACAAATTTTACTCTGGGTGATAATATGAGGAAGTTAGTAGGATATTCCCAAGAATCCAATGTGATTGTTATGTCTTCTATGATGCCATCTGGTGTTATAGTGGAACTGACTGCAAGTTGTAAGACTTTTGGAGTGGTTCTTAATCCCTCTATAATCAACCTATGTATGGTATCCTTATTCATAACATTTATAGCTTCTCCCAAATCAACTAGAGAATTTTTCACAAACTGGCCATTAATTATAAGATCAACAACTGGACTTCTAGGGTCAGAGTAATTTGGTATGACTATTTTCCCTAACATAATATCTGCAAGTTGACCTATAACATGGACTATTTGGGGATCCTTTTTCTTACATCCAAGATTTTTGAGGCATGCTTCCTTAATGGATCTTCCATAAAGAGGAACATCTTTGATAGATTGAAATAGTGGAATCTGGATATGCATGTTTTTCAATTGGTCAAGGATATCAAATAGTGTTTCTTCTTGGGATATAGGTTTTTCCATGCTAAGATTTTGTGGAAAGGGAGGATTAACTGAGGTGTGAACATCAATTTTACTTGGTATATCAGTTGGTTGGACAGTATTTGGCAAAGTAATTTCTGTAAGTGGTGCTGATGTTGTAGGAATGTCTGGAACTTCTGTTATAACAAGAGGTTCAGGTGCAGGCAGAGTAGTACTAGATCTCAAGTGGATATCAGATATCTCTAGTGCATAGGTAGGGTAGTGCTAAGTATCAATAGCATAAATTTGTTTTTGTTTTTGCTTATTGTTAGGATTGGGATATGGCTAAGCAGGTAATTGGGTTTTCTTTGGAGCAGGACTTGTGGCTGAAAGAGGTGGCATTATTGTAGGTTGAGACACTGGAGATGGTAAGGGTGGATAACCAAGAATTTGATTAGGTCATTGTTGAGGCCCCTTCCATTGGTTATATGGTTGTCAATTCCCCTATGGTAACTCCCATTGATTTTGAGGCTGAGACCACTGGTTTTTCTGTTGGTCAGGCCATTGGTTTTATTGTTGGTTAGGTCACTGGTTGTTCCAAGCAGGTTGTGAGTACTGATAATGATTTTGATAATTCTATTTTTAACATTGATTACTATAAGAATTAGAAAATTGCAACATATCCTGAGGCATACCTTGTCTTGAAGCCCGTGGATGACATTGAGAAACAAAGAACACTTTCTCATCATCTCGTTCTATTTTCATGTACTCAGTAGGAAGATGTTGATTTTCCAAGTTCGCCACCAGCTTGCACCCACAATCTTTCTTTTGTGTGTGGCAGTGAGGACAATACTCAACTAGTTGTGCTTCAACATTTACATACTTCTTCTTGGCATTCATGGTACCCAAGTGTGTGGCAACACCATTAATGATGTCTTGCTTGAAATCTCATAGCAGGTTCAAGATCTCCAGCTTAGAAATGCCCGAGTTGTTCCCCTTAGCAAGTGTAGATCGAAATCCTCTGCCCTTCTTTACATTTGATCTTGAATAGTTAAGGCATATTTTATTAAGGTCATCCCAAGAATATTGGGATATATCTCCTCCATCCATGAGGTCCAATGCTTCTAGGAACTTATCATTTACTCCCCTCAGGAAAATGAGTTTTTGTGAATCTTCCTCCAGGACATGTTGTGGATTCTTCTGCAGGTTATAGAAGAAGCGTGAAACATAATCTTCGAAAGCTTAATATTCCTTCCATGACATTTGAAATATTTCATCTCCTCTCGGGTCACCCCCTTGCAATACTCTTTGTATTTCTATAGAAACAAAGTCTGCATTTCATCCCAACTAGTTGTTGCATTAGCTCCTAAGCCCATAACCATCGTAGGGCGGATTACTTCAATGTTGTTGGAAACAACTTGAGCTTGTGGCCATCAGTGTTGTAGTCAAAGCTTCGAAAAAGAATGCCAAACTCAAACAAAAAGGTGTCAGGGTCCTCAGTTATTAGGCCATAGAACTTTGGGAGTGCAGTAGTAGGTATGTTTTTTGAGGTTAGCATTGTTGATAAGGCTAGGAAGAGGAAATGGGAAGGTATGTTGTGCCATTACTGGAGGTATTTGGAAATGGAGTTGCTACTAGAAAGGAACATTAGCTACAGGATTATGAATGATAGGTGTACTTGGAGTGGAATTATCAAGAAAGCTGGCCAAAATTTTAGCAAAAGGTCAAAGGCCAACTGGATCAAAAGGCTCTGCTTCAGAGGAAGATACTGTAGGAAATTTAGGACTTGCATCAACAAAAGGTAATTCAAATTCTTCGTTCAGATTAGTAGATTCTCTTGGAAGAAATTTTTCCAGTTCATCTCATCTTCTTTCTCTTTGATGCATGCAAATAATTACATAAACTTGTGAAGCAAGTTCAGGACTGCATGCTACTACCTGGAAAATAGGAAACTATCTAAAAATGGATAATGACTCAGTAAGGTTCTTAGCTTGACACCATCCCCGACAATGGCACCAAAAATAAACTGCCTTACAATAGGTAATAATAATCATACCAAATCTTCTCCTATGAATAGTATATTCAAACTAAGGATTACTTTTCCTATCATGAAGTGCATTTAAATTGTCAACCCAGGGACATATACTTGAAATGGGACATCACGATTTGTGCACTAAGTCTCTCAAAGAGTCGTATTAATTATGTTGTAGGAAGGAAAAATACATGAAAGAGACCTATGCTATTGCTGCAGGAAAGTAAACACACACGACTACTTAATGTAATTAATGCTAAAAACTACATACTTAACTTAAACCTATTCTATCAACCCAAAGCATTATGATAATTATCCTTGCAAGTGCTACAGGACCATACACAAGTTCTAATGTTGCAGGAATGAAACAGTGAACTCTACTTAAAACATTGTAAATGTTGAAAGCAAATCTAACCTATTCTAATCTAATCCACTGCCCAAGTGGGCCCCCTTGATTGGATTCTGTTAAATACTAACACATAATGTAAACCAAAATCACTCCTTCATTATATTCTTAGAAACTGATTACATCATAATGAAAACAATGCACATAACTAGAAAGAGTAACTTTGCTATGCAAATGCAACAACAATATATTTCCAACTAACTCTACAAATTAACAATCAAATCCATTTATATAGAGGATTGATGCTTATTCAAAGCATATAGATAAGGTCTAATTAAATCATGCCATAGAGGAAGGATAATGTAAAAGTCCACGACAAAATGTAATAAAGTCTGGATAACCATTTTAACAAGATATTGATCATTGAGAGAAAATATAGCTGAGTTATTTCGTATATTCCCTGAGATGATGGCTCCTCCATTGTAGCACGCATGTCTTTCGGTGCCATAGTAATTATCCCTATCGCAGCTAGGACTTCAATGCATCCTCTTCAATCGTCAATCCACTCTCAAGCTGCTCCTTTTTCCTATCGAGTTAGTAGCATATGCAGATATATAATCAAGTCAACTAGTCAAATCATTCCAAATATTTGAACACACATTCAAATAGGTATATGAAATACTGCAATAGATATATAATGCTTAGAAAAAAAGACACTATTAGATACCCAAGGCTTGGTGGTTCTAACTGTACTTATAGCATGATCACAAGTTCAAATACTAAAAGGTTCACAAATGTCTTGGTAATGTTTTAAACAAAGTATAAATATTATCATAAAACAAAGACAAATTATTGTCGCATCAATACATATCAAGAGAATAATCGACATAATTATATAGTCAAAAAATGGAAGCACTTCCATTATAGACTTGTTTAGCCTTTCGAGTAAGTGGTTTGGGGTCATATCAAGCACCTTGAATGGGTTCCTGAGTTAGACCTGGCTTTTCCCCTGTTCTGCCCCTCTTTCCACTTCTTTCCAGCCTGATTTCTGCATTCTGGACTGTAGACCTGAGATTCTGGAGTTCAAGGTCAGGGTCAACCCTTTTGGTCTATGTCGACCTTGACCCTAACCTAGGTCAAGGTCAACCTCAACATTGACCCAGGGTTCAAACTTTGGGATCTTGAAGTTTCCGGATGTCGGTCTTTGCAAAAATTAATTATCGCTTCCGGGTCAGCTGATTTGGGCTTCAGAACAATAAATCCTCAATTATATTTAATATAGGTTCACTTCTAGGGGCATGGGTCCAATTAGGATTTAATTATCCTATGTCGGCCTCTCTAGAAGATCGTGCCCTAGTTTCATATAAAAGGAAGCCTTCCTCTCATTTTCTCTAAGGATTATCAAGCGATCTAAGAGGCATTCTCAAATATCTTCAAGGGAAATTCAAGCAAACAAAGGAGCAATATTTGGAGCAAGCACACATCCATCCTCAAGCACTCAAGCATTCATTCTCACTAAGGAGATCCATTGGAGGACATTAAAGGATTTAAGCTACATAGTGCCCTTTTGGTGATCTCTCCATCCATCTTCTTCCAAGCCTCTTTCAAATCAAGAACCCATTCAAGATTTGGTGTTGGAGATCTACAAGAAAGAGATTTAAGACATCCTACATTCTACATTCTAGATCCATTTGTGCATACATAGTTGTGGATTCACGGATTCAAATCCGCCACGAGGACTTTTACAAGCAAGGTGAATTAGTGTATTTACTTTGTTAATATTTATGAAATTTCAATTATACTTTGAGGTTAATTCAAAAACTGGGGTTTGACCAAGGCAAACCCCCGCCCAACAAACAAACCTCTTTTTCTTGTAGGTACAGGTTCAGGACTGCAGATTTGGACTCAGATTTGGATACCCTTTTCGGGCTCCGCGAACAGATTCTCTATCGGACCTGTGTAGGTCAAGGTCAACATTATTGGGTCAGGGTCGACATTTGTGGGTCAAGGTCAACCTTTTTCATAAGACGGTGTCGAATCGGAAAAATATTTCTGGGTTTTGTTCGTCTCTGTGTTTCAGTTTTGGATCATACTTCAGTTTTTCTAGAAATAGAGTACAGACCTTAGAAAACAACATTCTTTGATCTGTAATATTTCAAGGTTAGTGTATTTCTCCTATCCATTTCAATTCAAATCCTTAATCATTCTAAATCTATCACACATTCTTTTCCATAAAAATAGGGAATTTAAGACTTTCCTCTTTAATCTCATTTCGAAATGATTGATTCATTTGTGCATTGATGCTTTTTGTGTTGATCAATTTGGATCTTTCCTTTGTGCATCTTGGGATGGAAGAGGAATATCTTATATTTCCCCAATAAATTTCAAATGTTACATTTTCTATGTTACATTTTGGTGAACCCGCAATAGACAATGCTTTCTTTTTGGTGTTAGATTTGCATCTTATGTTAGATCTTACATGCATTTAAAAGTAGATTTCTTTTATGCTCTTGCATTTATATATCAAA
>MU224676.1:4489545-4516604 GCA_018584345.1 Thuja plicata | reverse complement strand
ATTTATTAATGGATGACATATTCATACATGATGGTGACTCTTTTTCTAAAACACACTCCTCTTATGTAGACATTTTAGAGAAAGAAGAAAACATTATAGATACTTTACCTCCATTTGGGATTCCTTAGATAGTGACGAGGCATTAGCGGAGAATGATATGAATTCCCTTAATGCTCTCCCTCTTAATGATGATCTTATGGAAAATCAAGCTCCTACCTTATCTCCTCCTAGAATGTCTTATTTTCTTCCTTCTTGTGAATCTACTTGTAGTGCTGAGATAACTAACATGGTTTATCCAAAACCCTTGTTGACTATTAAAGGTTGTCCTCGCATTATTATCAAAGGTAAACCTATGGAATCTTTAGAATCTTTCAATGATCAAGATTTAATAGCTCACACCTATCATACAAGGAATTACCCTCAGCCTAATTTGGCGGTTCCTACTTCTTTACCACCTTCTCAACCCATTCTTCCTCCTCCACCCCATCTTCCTAGCATGGACTATGATATGATAAACCAATTGCGCAATACCCCTGCCAAGATTTCTTTATGGGAGCTTCTTGAAACTTCAGCTACCTACCATGAATCCTTGCAAAAAGCTCTATAAACTCTTCCCACTCCACCTCCTAATCAAGATAACATCAATGCCTTCTCACAATGCATGCATGTTACCTCGGGGCCTCCTGACATTGTATTTAATCAAAAGGATTTACCTTCTAAAGAAGTTCAGAAGCAATATGAGGCCCTTATGGTTGTTGTTACTATCAATAAGAGTATCATTCATAGGACCTTGATTGATAATGGAACTAGGCTTAATATTTTTAGAATGGACATGCTCAAATCAATTAAAGCCGATCTTTCAACTATTCAACCTGATAATAATCCTATACGTGGCTTTGATAACATTGATAAGAACACTTTGGGCATCATTACCTTGCCTATCAAAGTAGGCCCAGTCATCTTGAATACTCCTTTTCATGTTATGCCTAGATCTCTTCATTATAACCTCCTTTTGGGTAGACCTTGGTTGCATGAGATGCATGTTGTTCCTTCCACCCTTCATCGTAAAGTCAAGTTTATTCACAACAACATGGTGTATACACTTCATGCAGATGATGCACCAAATCCTTGTTTTAATATTCAAACCCACAATACTCCTATTCCTAATAGTAATCCTTCTTACTCTAATGCTCTTCCTGGAGATGATTGGGGAACCTTGAATTTTAATCCTACCTTTATTGGAGAATATAAGGTTTTTGATCTTGATTTTATGAAGCCACAAAGAGAGTTTGAACAACAGGTCTTTGCTTCTACTTCTCATTACCTTCGTAATGATTTTGTCGCTGATTCTACCCACTATGAATCTGTCAAACCTACTAGTAATGACATAGTGACTACTAAAGTTCCATTGATTCCTTCTGATATGGCTTCTCATTACGGTCCTGGTTATCATTTACTAGTTAAACAAGGATTCCATGGTCAAGGATGTGGAAAGCATAAATAGGGAATTCAAATACCCTTACAGAATTGGGGGCATGAGCATTCTTATGGATTGGGATTTAATCCTTAACAACACATTAATAAAAACATCTCAAATAACACTTCAAAACATGATAAACCTATGAAGGAATTTGACCAAGAAGTTCTTTTCCCTAAACTCCTTCGTGCTAAGATGATTGCCAGACCTAAACACAAAAAGAAATGTAGTCCACACTTGAAGACTCTTCCTTTTTGTTTGTATCATAGATTTAATGATCACTCTACTAATGAATGTCATGCTTTACATTATAAGATTAGGCAGCTCATGGATAGTAAAGTTATTTATATATCACGTGACAATGAGTTGTATTTCAATCCTGTTTTCTCTAAATAACATTTATGTTCCTATTACGGAGCTCCACATTATGTAAACAATGTTAGCCTAATCTTTGGGGGCTCGTTGTCTTGCATAGTATTGTGAGTGATATAATAGGTCCCCTTTCATCCTTGTTCCCACGCTTGGGGGGAAAGGATGACATCTCCTTCTTTTCTGTCTTTCCAGGATTCACTTTTCCCTTGGTTAAGCAGTATCTATCTATTATGTGATATCCATCATACATGAAAATTTTGGTTTGCATTGAGGATCTATGTCCTTGTGATTATAACCTATTATTGTTATTTGACATTGGGTTTCCATGGTAGATAAATATCTCACCTTGGAAACTGAATACTGTGCTATCCCTCACAACGGTTACTTTTTCACTTCTTGCATGATATATCTTTGCATTCGTCCCTTCCATGGCCTCATAGGAGCTGTGACCTTCTTGTCTTGGACTGGGTGTTGTCTATGGATATTTTCTTGATGTTAAAGAAGGCTTTATCCTTGATATTTTCTTTCCTTGACATGTCAAACT
This sequence comes from Thuja plicata, assembly GCA_018584345.1. NCBI lineage: Eukaryota > Viridiplantae > Streptophyta > Pinopsida > Cupressales > Cupressaceae > Thuja > Thuja plicata. The sequence goes on along the minus strand of MU224676.1, from coordinate 4,514,211 downwards.
AGTATGTGCTTTGCCATATTAAGGAGGGGCATATACACGACCTCCCTTGTTTTATATTATGCATTTTTGTTCTAACATGTTGTTTTGCAGCATGCTAAATCCTCTGAGGGTAATGCACATAAGTTGCTAAATCCTAAATAGATACGCATTCAATTACAAATCATTCTGATAAATCCTCATAAGGTAACGCACATAAGTTGCTAAATCCTGAAGAGATGCACATTTTACAAATGTATTCCATGGTGATATAAGAATATGGATCCATGGGTACTTCATAAAAGTCATCAGAAGACGCAATACATACATGCACAAAGCTGCTAGAAGGCACACAAATTTATAGGGTGACTATCAAGTGCTTTCTTTATGGTCCATCCTATCCTTTTTGTGGTTCACAGTGAGATACACACATCTTACTGGGTGAGCTAACCACTCCTCTCTCTTTCTCTTTCTCTTTCTCTTTGACTAGTGAAAGAGAAAATGGGGGCTAAATGTATAGTAGGAAAATGGAAGCACTTCCATTGTAGGCTTGTTTAGCATTCTGAGTAAGTGGTTTGGGGTCATATAAAGCACTTTGAATGGGTTCCTGAGTTAGACCTGGCTTTCCCCCTGTTCTGCCCCTCTTTCCACTTCTTTCTAGCCTGATTTCTACATTCTGGACTGCAGACCTGAGATTCTGGACTTCAAGGTCAGGGTCGACCTTTTTGGTCTATGTTGACCTCAACCCTAACCTAGGTCAAGGTCAACCTCGACCCTGACCTAGGTCAAGGTCGACTTGGACCTTGACCCAGGGTTCAAACTTTAGGGTCTTGCAGTTTCTTGATGTCGGTCTTTGCAAAAGTTAATTCCCTCTTCCAGGTCGGCTATTTCAAGCTTTAGAACAATAAATCCTCAATTATATTTAATATAGGTCCACTTCTAGGGGCATGGTTCTAATTAGGATTTAATTATCCTATGTCGGCCTCTCTAGAAGATTGTGCCCTAGTTTCATATAAAAGGAAGCCTTCCTCTCTCATTTTCTCCAAGGATTATCAAGTGATCTAAGAGGCATTCTCAAATATCTTCAAGGGAAATTCAAGCAAAATAAGGAGCGAGATTTGGAGCAAGCATACATCCATCCTCAAGAACTCAAGCATTCATTCTCACTAAGGAGATCCATCGGAGTCCATTAAAGAATTCAAGCTACATAGTGCCCTTTTGGTGATCTCTCCATCCATCTTCTTCCAAGCCTCTTTCAAATCAAGAACCCATTCAAGATTTGGTGTTGGAGATCTACAAGAAAGAGATTGAATAAATCCTACATTATACATTCTAGATCCATTTGTGCATACATACTTGTGGATTCACGGATTCGAATCCGCCACAAGGACTTTTACAAGCAAGGTGAATTAGTGTATTTACTTTGTTTATATTTATGCAATTTCAATTATACTTTGAGGTTAATTCCAAAAATGGGGTTTGACCAAGGTAATACCCTCCCCCAAACAAACAAACCTCTTTTTCTTGTAAGTACAGGTTTAGGACTGCAGATTTGGACTCAGATTTGGATACCCTTTTCGACTTTCTATCGGGCTTTGCAAACATATTCTTTGTCGGACTTGTGTAGGTCAAGGTCAACATTATTGGGTCAAGGTCAACATTTGTGGGTCAAGGTCGACCTTTTTCATAAGACGGTGTCGGATTGGAAAAAGATTTATGGGTTTTGTTTGTCTCTGCATTCTGAACCGCATCATACTTTAGTTTTTCCAGAAATAGAGTATAGACCTCAAAAAACAACATTCTTTGATCTACAATATTTCAAGGTTCGTGTATTTCTCCTATCCATTTCAATTCAAATCCTTAATCATTCTTAATCTATCACACATTCTTTTCCATAAAAATAGGGAATTTAAGACTTTCCTCTTTGCTCTCATTTCCAAATGATTGATTCATTTGTGCATTGATCCTTTTTGGGTTAATCAATTTGGATCTTTCCTTTGTGCATCTTGGGATGGAAGAGGAATATCTTATATTTCCCCCATAAATTTCAAATGTTACATTTTCCATTTTACAATAATCTTCCAATGGTTCGTACTAAATAGGAAGATCATGGAGAAAAGGATTATTGTCTTTCCTTAATTTGTCCTCGTGAGAAGGAGAGTCCTTAGGAGAGAAAAGTGAAACTAGTCTATAGAAAATACTCACTATGAACAAACCAAATAGGAAAAGATATGTGCAAGGTCTATAAAACTATATGTATATTTTTCAAATGCAAGTATGTAAACAAGAAATGAAAGGATCTATGTAAAATGCAATGATTATTAAATAATACATGAAATTAAAGATTTGTTTTATTTTTATTGTTTTGAAAATATGAAATTTGCAAGAATAAACTAAGTTTTTTAATGCATGAAATATTAAACAATGCAATGCATATAAAGAATATCTAAACATCAAATCAGAAGCAGAAATGTTATGAGTGGGGATCACCAAAATGTACAATATAAAATGGGAATAAATGCACTAGAATAGATAACTTTACCATTTCAAATTGCACATTAGCAAGGATGAAAATGTAAAGATTATGTAACTGGAAATAAAAATGCAATAAAGACAAGTGTACTATGAAGAAATGTAGGAGATGTTGTTCTATTGTTGTTTTCCCAACTGTCCGAGTCTTGGAATCGATTGTACTTTTGGGTCTTGAAACCTATCTGTTGTTTGTCCTAAAAATTTGATCCTATTTTGGAGGGTGCAAAATGTTTGGAATGTTATGTACCTAGGTGCAGAACGTCTGGAATGTTTTGTACCTGATGATTTTATCCCATATTTGGTAGGGACTTGTGTCGGGACCTACAAAGCTCAGATATGCAATTACAACTTCCTGGTATGTACTTGCACATAGAAAATTGGGGTAAAAGGTTGGATAAAGGGGTTTCCCTTGGTAAAACCCCTATTTAGGAATAAACCTTGAAATATGAATAAAAAATATGAAATGTAAGGAATGTAGTAAACACAAAGCCACAATACCGTGTTAATGTGCTTATCCTCATGGACGGATGTTTGTATTTCTCAAATTTATGAAGAATGCTTATTTTAGATGCTTTATTTGTAGTTGATGATCTTGTAGGAGATATTTAGGATCAAGAATTCCTTAACATGTGCGTGGATCTATGAATACCACCCCTAGATCTTGATTTTCTTGAAATGCTTGATCAAACTTGCAGAGAGAGAGAGAGAGAGAGAGAGAGAGAGAGAGAGAGAGAGAGAGAGAGAGAGAGAGAGAGAGAGAGAGAGAGAGAGAGAGAGAGAGAGAGAGAGTACCGTGGGATAGAAAATCTTTCTCTAAACCTAAGAATATTGCCTTGATCAGATGAAAGATTAAGAAGAATGCCTTGGCTTGAGATCTTGAAAATCACCTAGCTTTCTTGAAAGCTCTTGGATCACAATAATTTCCTCAAGTATATTATTTATTGCATATGATTCATATATAGAAAATTAGGAGAGACCTATGGTTTATATACTTTTCCCCTCTTTTTGGGATGTAAAACTAAGCCATGTCGACCACCAGAGAAGAAATAAAATATAAACCTTGATATCGGGCTCTAGGCCCAATTTGGGACAAAATACTTGGGTGCAAAACATTTAGAAAATTGTGTACCCAAGTACACAATGTTTGAAATGTTTTGAACCCAAGGATTTTTTCCAAAAAAATTCTAGGGACATCAACATGATGAACATAAGCCCCAATTGGAATTATAGGTTGTTGCGATCGAGAAAAATAGGAAAAAAGACCTCCAAATAACAAAAGAGGAGCTATAGGTCCTAAGTAGATCCACCAATAATGGGTGATAACTTTTTAGGATGGTATAGGTGTATCAAAATTTTCCAACACTTTTTGCCAAAGTTGCAAGGCAAACTTACAATGAAGTAGGAGGCGAGGAATAGTTTATTCTTCCTTTTTATAAAGGATGCACCTATTGGGGAGTTGGAATCCCTTTTTAACAAGATTATCCCAGGTTAGGATGGTTTTATGCATAATTTTCCACCAAAATAAATTGATCTTAGGAATTAGTCGAGGATTCCAAACCTTTCTCCAACAATCTGGAACACTGACATTCTTTGACAATAGTTTGTATGTGGATTTAATTTAAAGCTTGCCTTGTTTATCCCTTTTCCAGAAGAACTTATCTTCTCTAGTGAATAGGGGACTTCTAAAATTTCTTATTATTATTTGAATATCAATGGCCTTTTGAGTCAAGTCATGTCTATTTTGGAAATATTGAATGAGGTTCTTCCATCTTAGCAAATTTGTAGTGTAACCGAAAAACTATAAATCAAAAAGTCTTTTTGAAGTCTCCATCAACTCTCTAAATTTTATATTATCTACTAGGGCCTTGTCCCCAACCCAAAAATCCTCCCAAAACGTAATATTCCTTCTATTCCCAATCTGTCATTTCAGGCCTTCCCTAATGATACTTCAACTTTCGAGAATGTTATTCCAAATTTTTGAACCTGGGGGGTAACCATTAGAAGATAAAATTATGTAGAAATTGTAGAATTAAGGTATTTTTCCCTAATGAAGTTGCACCTATCAATTTTATCAATCACAAGTTTCCATCCCATTTTACTTACTAGGGCTTTGTTTAGAACTGACAAATTCCCTATTTCTAGCCCACCTTGGTGCTTTGGTTTGCACATGGTATCCCAATTAACTAAAGCTAATCTTTTATTTTCTTAAACTCTTATCCAAAGGAAGGTTATTTTAATTCATTCAATTTTTTCAGCCACATTCCAATTTTTTTATAAAAGAGATAGGAAATAAATAGGAATACCTTGAAGGGAAGTTGTAATAATTTGAAGCTTGTCTACACTACTTAAAATATTACCCTTCCACTCGACCAACTTCTTTTACATTATTTTCAGTATGCAATTCCAAAAGGTTGGGGAAACATTATTTACCATGAGAGGAAGTCCTAGGTAGGTACCTAGCAAATCACAACACTGAAAACCTAAAATATTTTTTGTTTTATTCTATAGATCCTCTTTTGTGTTGAAGAAGTAGATGGTACTTTTCTCATAATTAATGTGTTGGCCTGAGAATTCTACAAAATCTAAGAGAAAATATTTCCACTCCCTAGTTTCAACCACAAAATAATTTCCAAATAATATAGTAACTTGTCATCAAAAAACTATTGCAAAACAGAAGGAAGAATATTAGAAACAACTCTAACCCTTGAATTCTCCTAGAGGTAATCATGTTGAGAAAGTTCCTTCCCAAAACTTCTGCAAGCATAAATAATAATTAGGGTGATAATCGTTCACCTTGAATAATACACCTATCCACTCTAAACAAATCCCTAGGGAGTCCATTCACAATGACTGATAATCAGACAATTTCCAAGCATTCCTTTATAAGTTTTATTAGTCTCTCATCAAATCCCATGCTTGACAAAACCTTGAATAAGAATTCCCATCTAACCCTATCATATGCCTTTGAAAGATCAAGTTTTAGAATCGTGTGTGACATGTGAAGCTTCTCTATTGAGTGGATAATATAATGTGTGGAAATAACTGCATCAAGAATTTGTCTTCCATGAACAAAGCTTTATTTTTTAATATATCTAAAAAAGGTTTAATCATATTCACCAATACATTAGAGAAAATCTCGTAGATAGTGTTGCATATGATAATAGGTCTAAATTCACCCATCTCTTTTCAGTGTTGTATTTTAGGAAATAAAGATATGCATGTGTTATTGAGCTTTTTCACCAATTTACCTGTCCTAAAGAAGTTTCTAGCAGCCATAGTAACATTATAACTCACAATATCCCAAAGTTCCTAGAAGAAACCAGGGGAACTCTATCTAGACCCTGGGATTTTTAAGCACCCATAGAAAGGATAAAAAAACCCTCACTTCATCTTCATAAATAGGAGAAAACAATTGATCATTATCCTTCTATATAATAGCATTTGGAAGACAACATAAAATTTGATCTTCTAGAGCATAAGATCTTAAATTTCCAACTTCAATATAAGCCTATTTAAAATCATGGACAATCATCTCGCCCAGCTGGGAATCGTCAGTGATTTCCTATTTAAGATCATCTATGAAGATATTCATGGTGTTCCTCTTCATGTGTCTGCTAGTATAATCTATGGAAAAAGCCATAATTCCTATCACTTTCTTAAGCTATTGCACCCTTGATCTTTACTTCCAGTAAATCTCCTCCTTTCTCAGATTGTCTTTCCACTTATTCCTCCATTTTTCTTAGGCTCCATGAAAATATTGGGAGTAGTCTCTAGAAGTCATGAGATTTAGTATACTTGGGAGCCTATAGCCTATCTCCTTTTTCTGGTTGAAGATGTCCCCAAAAGCATATATGTTCCATCCCTTTACCCATCTTCTAATAATTTCAATCTTTGAGACTCTATACATAGTCGAGCCTTGAACAACGGTGATCCACCAATTTTGAACACACATTTTAAATTCTGGTTGGGAATCCTACATAATCTCATAACAAAAGGGGAGAGGTTCAGTTGGAGGTCTATCAATCCAATGTAAGAAAATAGGATTGTGGTTTGAGATGGTTCTTGGGAGTGTCTTAAGGGTTGCATTGCAACCAATGTCCCACCTGAATGACACAAGGAATCTATCTAGCTTAACTTGGATGAGGTTATTCCCTTTCCTATTTTTGGGATAGGTAAAGGGATAGGTAAAGGGATGACCCATCAATTCTATGTAAAAAAGTCCAGTCCTGCAAATGAAATCTGAAAGATAAGTCACAATGTCAAAGTATTCTATTAAACCTCCCATTTTTTTTCAGATGTAAATAGTGGTGAATTGAAATCTCCAACTACCACCAATAGAGAATCCTTATCACCCAAGATGAAAGAGGATATCTCATCCCAGACAACCTTCCTCCCATAGTGGGTGTTGGGAGCATATACATTAAGCATGTGCCAAACAATTTCCTAAGGTGAAAGTCACATCAAAGAAACTATGAGAGAGTGCAAAAACATCCCCTTTGATCCTATTAGGGTTCCACGTAGTAACCACTCACCTAGAGGAACCATTACCTTTGTAAATGGGGAAAGAGGAACCTGACTAGATTTTGTCAGTAATCTTAGAAAAGGTTTGAGTAGTCATTTTCACTTCCTACAGTAACAAATAATCAAATTTAAACTCCATAATATAGTTTTTCTGAGCATATTGTTTTGAGGACCATATAGTCCTCTCATGTTACATGAAAGGAACTTTATTTATTATTTTTAGTGTTAACATCCATAGTCATTTTCCTTCTATTGATAATTTCTAGATACCTATCTCCTTGTACCTTGAAACCCTAACTGAAGGCCTCCCTGCCTTACTTTCATATCTCACATCTACTTTTTTAGCTTAAGTTTGTTTTTTTTGTTTTTTTTGTTATCCATTCTTATTCCTTTGTGGTCTCTGGGTTACAAGTTGAAGCTCAGGGTAAGAGGTTTGACTTTTTAGCCTTTAGGGTAACAATTTTAGTTCTGGTTAGAACACCATCAACCTTAGAAGCATTTGAGGCATGTCTTCTAGCTGAACTTAAAACTAAGGAGATAGGTTCCTCCTTAGAAAGGTCACCCACCTTTTAGGTTTGAACCTCCAAATGTACCTCCTCCGCAAGGGGTTGGTGTACTACACTATCCACTAGAGATATACCAACACCTTGCTTGTCTAATGAATTCTTCAGCGGGACTACTTCATCCTCCTTAGTGTGTCCAACACCAAAATATTGCTTAGCAGTTAGATTATTCACTGGGTCTCCATTTTTTTGACCATCCTTCGTTTGCACTTCCATCTTTTTTTCCTCCATATGAGAAGAAGGGGTCGTTCATCCCTTTCCTTGAGATAAGGGGGTGATTTTTCTTCTATAGGAGCAATAGAAATTCCCCTTCCTCCAAAGTAATAGTTCTTGGAATCCTTCTCTCCTCATTTCGAATCATTTCTAGGTCTTGAGCTGAAATGGGCTCCAACACAAGGAATCTCTTAGGAAATATCATAAGATCCAATATAAACCATCAATGAAGGGATAGTCTTGAATGTTGGTATGTGGTGATTGATCAAGTAAGTATTGTACACTCACCATGTATCCTCACCCCCCGAGGAATTTTTTTTAGGGTTAGGGTTAATTTTGTTAACCGAATTTATACAATACCTAAAAAAGGCTTCACTGTGAAAATCATCAACTTGTAATTTGCTCTTTGCTAGATAATAAAATAAGTTGATAGTTGTTTCTCCAGTGGATGTAGCCCATATTGGGTGAACCACATTAAATCTTTGTGCTATTTGTTTTTCCTCTTCTATATTTCTACATTATCTTAACATTGTTTATTGTTCATGTCTAACAAAACCCTAACACTCAACACTTGAAGAATCCCCTACCCCTAGCCGATTAGCCACTATGTGTGTCGGTGAGGAGAATTTATCTTTCAACTTGTGTTCCTTAGTTACATTGGTTTTATAATCTATAATTACATGATCCACCCCAGGATACCTTTGACAATATATAGTGGAATTTTCATAGTGAATAAGTTATTATTAAGCAATTTCCTTCAACTAACTTAATCCAGAGCAATCTTAAAATTAATTATATATTAACTTTTAAGCACTAAAGAACACAATGCACAATGAACACAATATTTACGTGGAAAACCCAAGATGGGAAAAACTAGGGAGAAGCTAATTATCATGAATAAAAACATCGGTCAAGGTGACACCAATTAATGTGATTTTTTTAATAGAGACTCGTTACCAAAATGCTCATTGCAAGTAGGCTCACCGTCGAAAGAAGAAAATAATGACAAAACATATCAACCACTACAACAAAATAATTTATGATCTCTTGCCTCTGGTTGCATACATTTTCATATATAATAATGTCTGAATGTCTTCAAGTTTGCATCCCTTGCATATGAAACACACCACACACACCAAACAGAATCATCCTTTACATATACCATTATATGCTTCCATATCAATCCAGGTCGACCAAGCACAATATTGATTTTCAATCTACAAAGTTGACAAAATATAATTTGAAATATGTCACCACAAGACATTCTTGCGGTGGATAGGAATGAAACATGGACCACACTGAAAACTCCTTACTCAAAGCATCACACTACCCAAACATCAAAATACCCAAAGCCAAAGAACACGTTACAGAGCATACTATATTGTTGAAACACAATCACCAATATCCAGATTGATCTAGACCTAAAAAGATATAACACGTACATTGCAAAAGGAATGAGATCAGAATAAACATGGCCAAAGTTATATCAATGTAGCACAACATCTGGAGCATGCCAATTTTGAATCACCAAAGCCAAATATAACCTCAACCAATCAAACAAAATATGTTGACATCAATGAAAATCATTAATAAATACAACAAAAAAATATATCACATTATAACAATCTCTTCCTTTGTCATTGATGGAAACATTCATTAACGACAAAACAAAAAATAAATATCTCATAATCAAATCTTTTTTCTTCTTCTCCTTTGACAATAATTATAAAGGATGAAACTCCCCCTGAAAATTTTACTTTGCTCCCCCTAGGAGGAAGCCGCAAAGTATTGATCCAAAAAAAATGAGCATGTAATACTCTGGACCAATGCAACCCCCAGTGTAAATTAGTTCTAATTAGGAAGGGGCAGAACCCCCAACTTCTGCCAGAGATACTCAAAAGTATCCTTGCAAAATGGTTTTGTGAATATATCTATAATCTATTCTTTTGTAGGTACATAGTCAAGTTTTACCTCACTGTCCAATACCTTATCTATCGAGAAATGATATATATAATAGATATATGTTTCATTCTAGAGTGTTGCACCATATATTCAGAAATGTTTATGACACTGGTATTATCATAGATAATTGAGATCAGTTCGTTAAATGATATGCCAATATACTTCAGTGTTTGTTTCATCCATAAAACTTGAGTGCAACATGAATATGTTGCAATGTATACATCTTTAGCAGTAGATAATGATACAAAATCTAGTTTCTTACTCGACCATGCAACCAACTGGGAGCCAAGGAAATAAGCTCCACCACTAACACTCATTTTCTTATCAACACATCCATCCTAATCTGCATCAATATAAGTTGTCAAAGTAAAATTTGAATCCTTGTGGTACCATAATTTGGACTCTTATGTTGCTTTCAAATATTTGAAGATCCTTTTTACTGCAACAACATGTGATTCCTTCGGTTCTTTCTGAAATCTAGCTGCTAAACAAACAACATACATAATATTTGGTCTAGTAGTAGTCAAATACACCAATCCTCCAACCATTGACGTGTATATACTTGAATCAAATTTGGGAAATCATCATCTTTTGTCAACTTACATCCGATGACAATAGGTGTACAAATCGATTAAAGCTCTCCAATCCAAACTTCTTCAATAATTCACTAATATACTTGGACCAAGAAACAAAAATACCTTTGTTATTTTGATTAATTTATAATCCAAGAAAGAAATTTAACTCACCAATCATGGACATCTTGAGTTCTTGGTACATTTCATCTAGAAAATCACCTTCCAATATCATCATTCCCTCCGAAAATTATGTCATCAACATTGACTATAAGAATCAACATCTGATATGAATCAACTCTATAATATAAATTACTATCATCAAATCCCTTTTGAATTTTTTTCCAATAAGATACTTGTCTAATCTGCCATACCAGGCCCTAAGTACCTGTTTCAATCCATACAATGCTTTCTTCAACCTGTAAACAACATCTGGAAAATACTTTCTAACTTAAATGCTTCTAGTTGCTTGATGTAAACTTCTTCATTCAATTTTCCATTCAATAATGCTAATTTTACATCCATTTGATAAACTTTGAAATCCTTGAAAGATGCAAAAGCTAAGAATATTCCGATTGCTTCCATCCGAGCAACAGGTGCACATGTTTCTTCAAAATAAATACCTTCAATCTGAGTGTAACATTTGCAAACTAGTATTGCCTTATTCCTTATTACCTTTCCATTTTTATCTTATTTGTTTCTGAAAGCCCACTTTGTTCCAATAATTTTTTTTTATTTTGGTCTGGGCATAGGTTCCTAGGTTTGATTCTTCTTTATCTGATCAAGTTATTCTTCCATTTCTTTTACCCAATTCTGATCATTGCATGCTTCTTCTATAGACTTTAGTTCAGTTTTTTAGAGTAAACACATCAAAACTTTTTTTTGATCTGCTTTACTTCTTTTGATAATGGGTGCCAACAAGAAGTTGAGACCAATTTTTGGCCAAAAAGTTTAACTATTTTTCCTATTTTTTCAAATTTGTCCTTTTTGACGTAAATATTTGAAGCACTTAGAGATTGAATCTTAAAAAATGTTAATAATAGAAATGGTATTAATCAAAGTCTAATTTATAAATATGTAATTTATTTGAATAGGTAGATGATAAAATTTTACTTTCAATAGGCATTACTAAAAACCACATTTTAAAAGTCACCTTTTTAGGACCATACTATGCTTGTGTACGAAAAGCAAAATTTGACCTAAATGAAACTATTTATTTGAATCCTTTTGGGGAATGGTATGTAACACAATTAAGATTGATGACAATATTTTTTTGTATTTTTTTATTGAATAATTTTTTTTATTAATTTTTTATTGGGCATAACTATTGTTTTTAAAACCTCTCGTGTACGACAAGCATAATTTGACCTAAACATATCATTTTTTTAAAGTGTGTAGAATTATCTCTTGTTTGATGTCATATTATTTATTTTCAAGAAACTTTCAAATAAAGAAGTTATTAAAATAACAAGAAATCTTATCATCTCTAGTTTGTAGACCTGTTTCAGTATAAATTTATTGAAAAAATAGAAAAAACTATTCAATTTTTTTATAAAAAAATTGGAATCTGCATAGTCTAAACTATAATGGGTAATTGTTTTCTCAAAAATTATATAGAAAACCCATTCTGATTTGTGGCCAAAGTGTGTTTTTTGTTGGTAGAGTGAGATGGTTTCCAAGGTTCAGGTCAAACCAGATCCAAAGCTTGGCGTCGATTGAACAAGCCTTTTTTGAAAGCTAAACTTGAAGCAATTTCGAGGGAAAAAATCAAATTTTAAGGAACGAGGTCCCGCTTATCAAACGTTACCCCATTTTAGGAACCTGACCCCATTCCTTTTTTATACGTTGGAAAATTGAGCAAAACAGAACGGGGTCCCATTTTGAAATAGTGTAACATTCCTAAAATGGAACGAGACCCTGTTTTGAAATGAGGGTAATGTTCCATAAAAGGAACATGACCCCGTTTAATAATGGGGTAGTATTTTATTTTTGACCATTTTTTTGTAAAATTTTACTTAGAATTTTTACTGCTACAATAATTGTACTCGGAGTACGACAAACAACAACAATATTTTTGGTGTTTTTGGTCTTTTTTATGCAATATTCTATTCACTATTGGAAGCAATCAATGATTCAAAGCATCATGGACCATTTTTGAAGGACTCAGCCATTGAAGAGATTCATTTCAATTATCAATCATGGTATCTAAACAATGTCAAAATAGGAAAGAAAGAAGAGTTATGGCCCCCGAGGAAATCCAAGCAGAGAAAGGGAAAGAGGCCAAACATAAAATAGATAGAAGAATGAGGATGCACCAAATGAATAATAATGAAGCTTCTAGATCCGCAATAATTAAAGAGACGAACATTATAGATACCGTGGGGGATACAATGGATGTAGAAGATGCAAATTTCATATAGGTGAATGCAAAAGACAATACAATTATAAACAACAATGTAAGTCCACCTTTGAATACACCCTTTAACGATCTATAAAATGTGACAATAAACATGATTCTACATACATCTTCAAATCTACCTTTGAATGATACTAAAACTATGATTATAGATAATACCCTTTATGGAGACTTATAACAAGAATATACTAGCATTGAAATTAATTCAATTCCTAACATAGTTCTTCAAAGAGATCATGAAAATGAAAATCCCCCTAGTGTTGTTGAAAATGAAAATCCTTTTGTTGGTGAAAATAAAAATTCTCTTGTTGTTGAAATTGAAAATCCTTATGTTGTTGAAAATGAAAATGAAAATCCTTTTCAACAAGGTGTAACCAAAAATTATAATGATGTTGATAATGAAAAGTATTTTTTGGAAATTGAAAGTAATATTTTGGATGGTCTTCTTGGTAAGCTATCTTGGAGACAGATAAGAAATTATGCTAATAAAATATACACATAATTTTTATACTAAAAAAATTAGCATTTCAATGTCAACTTGTGATTCAATGAACGAGAATGCAAAAAATGTGAAAGTAATTAAAAAGTTAGGCATTTATGTGAAATAAAATAAAAAAGATGCATCAGTTAAACATGTTATATCTATTGTTGCTAGTGTCATTGTTTCTATTGGAAAAACCCCTTAGGACACCTTAGGACACCTTAGGACCCCTTATAACACATTAGGACCCCTTAGGACCCATTATGTATCAAAAAGAGTTGTAAGGAATTGTAAGGGGTTATAGGATACATTGATGGGTCCTATGAACATTTAGGACCCCTTATGACCATTTAGGACCTCTTATGACCCATTAGGACCCATTAACATCCCTTAGGACCCATTAACGTGTCTTACAATGTCTTGACGGGTCCTAGGACTACTTATGACCCCTTTTGACACCTAGGACTCATTGTGTATGATAAGTGGTCCTAAGTGGTCATGAGATACAATAATGTGTCCTAAGGGGTCCTAAGTGGTCCTAGGAGTCATTAATGGATCCTACGACCCCTTAGCATGCATTACGACCCCTTAGGACCTATATGTATCATTAGGACCCCTTAATACGCATTAAGACCCCTTATGACCCATTAGGACTCATTACGACCCCTTGTGAACCCCTTATGACACATAACGAGTCCTAGTTGTTACAAGGGGTCATAAGTGGTCGTAAGACATATTAATGGGTCATAAGGGGTCGTAGGATATATTAATGGGTCCTAGGACCATTTAGGACCCCTTAGGACCCATTAAGGGATCCTAATGGGTCCTAAATGGTTGTAGGACCCATTAATGTAACCAATGACCCCTTATGATACACAATGGGTCTTAAAGGGTACTAAGGGGTCCTAGGACACATTAATGGGTCCTAAATGGTCCTAGGACTCATTAATGGGTTCTAGGAACCCTTGTGATACATAATGGGTCCTACAACCCCTTAGGACCCCTTATGATACATAATGGATCCTAAGAGGTACTAAAGGGTCCTAGGACACATTAAGGGGTCCTAAATGATCCTAGGACTCATTAATGGGTCCTAGGACCCCTTATGATATATAATGGGTCTGACAAACCCTTAGGACCCCTTTTAATGATGTAGAAAATGTGACAATTAACATGATTCTAGGTACATCTTCAAATCCACCTTTGAATGATAGTGAAACTACGATTATAGATAATATCCTTTATGGAGATTTATTACAAGCGTATACTAGTGTTGAAATTGATTCAATTCCTAACATAGTTCTTAAAAGAGATCATGAAATGAAATCCCCCTAGTGTTGTTGAAAATGAAAATCCTTAAGTTGGTGCAAATGAAAATCCTCTCATTGTTTAAATTGAAAATCCTTATGTTGTTGAAAATGAAAATGAAAATCCTTCCCTAAATGAAAATCAAAATCCATTTCAACAAGGTGTAATCGAAAATTCTAATGATGTTGATAATTAAAAGTATTTATTGGAAATTGAAAGTAATGTTTTGGATGGTCTTCTTGGTAAGCTATCTTGGAGGCAGATAAGAAAGTATGCTAATAAAATATACATAGAATTTTTTTATCAATAAAATTAGCATTTCAACGTCAAATTGTGACTCAATGAATGAGAATGTTAAAAATGAGGAAAGTAATTAAAAAGTTAGGCATTTATGTGAAATAAAATTAAAAAGATATAGCAGTTAAACATGTTATATCTATTGTTTCTAGTGCCATTGAGTCTATTGGAAAAACCCCTATGACCCCTTAGGACCCCTCAGTACACATTAGGACCCCTTGGGTCTGATTATGTATCATAAGGGGTTTTAAGGAGTTGCAAGGGGTTGTAGGATACATTAATGGGTCCTAAGACCATTTAAGACCCCTTATGACCATTTAGGACCTCTTAGGACCCGTTAGGACCGATTAACATCCCTTAGGACCCATTAATATGTCCTACAAGGTCCTAATAGGTTGTAATGGGTCCTAGGACCACACTTATGATCCTTTTTGACACATAGGACCCATTATATACCATAAAGGGTCCCAAGGGATCATAGAATACAATAATGGGTCCTAAGTGGTCCTAAGTTGTCCTAGAACTCATTAATGGGTCCTACAAAACAATAGTCTACATTATGAACCCTTAGGACCCATTATGTATCATTAGGACCCCTTAGTACACATTAAGACCCCTTAGGACCCATTAGGACTCCTTACGACCCCCTGTGAACCCCTTATGATACTTAATGGGTCCTAGGTGCCACAAGGGGTCATAAGTGGTTATAAGACACAATAATGGGTCATAAGGGGATGTAGTATATATTAATGGGTCCTAGGACTATTTAGGACCCCTTACAGCTCATTAAGGGATCCTAATGGGTCCTAAATGGTCGTAGGACCCATTAATGTATCCTATGACCCCTTATGATACATAATGGGTCCTAAGGGGTACTATGACACATTAATGGGTCCTAAGGGGTCCTAAATGGTACTAGGACTCGTTAATGGGTCATAGGACCCCTTATGATACATAACAGGTCCTACAACCCCTGAGGACCCCTTATAATATATAATGGGTCCTAAGGGGTACTTAGGGATCATAGGACACATTAATGGGTCATAAGGGGTCCTAAGTGGTCCTATGACTCGGTAATGGGTACTAGGACCACTACAACCACTTAGGACCCATTTTAATGAAGTAGAAAATGTGGCAATAAACATGATTCTAGGTACATCTTCAAATCCACCTTTACATGATACTGAAACTATGATTATAGATAATACCTTTTATGGAGATTTATTACAAGCATATACTAGTGTTGAAATTGATTCAATTCTTAACATAGTTCTTCAAAGAAATCATGAAAATGAAAATCCCCCTACTGTTGTTGAAAATGAAAATCCTTTTGTTGGTGCAAATGAAAATCCTCTTGTTGTTCAAATTGAAAATCCTTATGTTGTTGAAAATGAAAATGAAAATCCTTCCCTAGATGAAAATGAAATTCCTTTTCAATAAGGTGTTATTGAAAATTCTAATGATGTTGATAATGAAAAGTATTTTTTGGAAATTGAAAGTAAAGTTTTGGATGGTCTTCTTGGTAAGCTATCTTGGAGATCGATAACAAAGTATGCCAATAAAATATACACAAAAATTTTTTATCCAAAAAATTAGCATTTTAATGTCAACTTGTGATTCAATGAATGAGAACGCAAAAAATGAGAAAAGTAATTAAAAATTTAGGCATTTATGTGAAATAAAATAAAAAAGATGGATTGGTTAAAAATGTTATATCTATTGTTGCTAGTGTCATTGATTCTATTAGAAAAAACCCCTTAGGATACCTTAGGACCCCTTAGTACACATTAGGACCCCTTAGGACCCATTATGTATCATAAGGGGTTGTAAGGAGTCATAAGGGGTTGTAGGATACATTAAAGGGTCGCACGACCATTTAGGACCCCTTATGACCATTTAGGACCTCTCAGGACCCTTTAGGTACCATTAACATCCCTTAGGACCCATTAATGTGTCTTACGAGGTCCTAATGGGTTTTAATGGGTCCTAGGATAACTTATGATCCATTTTGACACCTAGGTCCCATTATGTATCATAAGGGGTCCTAAGGGGTTGTATGATACAATAACGGGGCCTAAGGGGTCCTAAGTGGTCCTATGACTCATTAATGGGTCCTACGACCCCTTAGTGCGCATTACAACCCCTTAGGACCCATTATGTTTTGTTGGGACCCCTTAGTGCGCATTAAGATCCCTTAGGACTCCTTACAGCCCCTTGTGAAACCCTTATGACACATAATGGGTCCTCGGTGTCACAAGGGGTCATAAGTGGTTGTAACACACATTAATGTATCCCAAGGGGTCATAGGATATATTAATGGGTCCTAGGAACATTTAGGACCCATTAAGGGATCCTAATGGGTCCTAAATGGTTGTAGGACACATTAATGTATCCTACGACCCCTTACGATACATAATGGGTCTTGAGGGCTATTAAGGGGTCCTAGGACACATTAATGGGTCATGAATGGTCCCATGACTCATTAATGGGTCCTACAAACCCTTAGGACCCCTTATGATACACAATTAGTCCTAAGAGGTGCTAAGGGGTCCTAGGACGCATTAATGGGTCATAAGGGGTCCTTAATGGTTCTAGGATAAATTAATGGGTCCTAGGACCCCTTATGATGCCTAATAGGTCCTATAACCCCTTAGGACACCTTATGATACATAATGGGTCCTAAGGGTACTAAGGGGTCCTAAGACACATTAATGGGTCATGAGGGGTCCTAAATGGTACTAGAACTCGTTAATGGGTCCCAGGACCCCTTATGATACATAATGGGTCCTAAAACCCCTTAGGACCCCTTTTAATGACGTAGAAAACGTGACAATAAACATGATTATAGGTACATCTTCAAATCCACCTTTGAATTGTACTGAAACTATGATTATAGATAATATTGTTGATGGATATTTATTACAAGCATATACTAGTGTTATATTTATTGTTGCTAGTGTCACTGAGTCTATTGGAAAAAAAACCCCTATGACCCCTTAAGACCCCTTAGTACACATTAGACCCCTTAGGGCCCATTATGTATCATAAGGGGTTGAAAGGAGTTATAAGGGGTTGTAGGATACATTAATGGGTCCTATGACCATTTAGGACCCCTTATGACCATTTAGGACCTCTTAGGACCCATTAACATTCCTTTATACCTATTAATATGTCCTACTAGGTCCTAATGGGTCCTAGGACCACTTATGATCTCTTTTGAGAGCTAGGAGCCATTATGTACCATAAGGGGTCCAAATTGGTCCTAGGGCTCAATAATGGGTCCTACGACCCTTAGTATTTATTATGACCCCTTAGGACCCATTATGAATCATTAGGACCCCTTAGCATGCATTAAGACCCCTTAGGACCCATTAGGACTCCTTACGACCGCTTGTGAACCCTTTATGATACATAATGGGTCCTAGGTGTCACAAGCGGTCATAAGTGGTCGTAAGACATATTAATGGGTCCTAAGGGGTCATAGGATATATTAATGGTTCCTAGGATCAGTTAGGACCCCTTTGGGTCCCTTAGGACCCATTAAGAGATCCTAATGGGTCCTAAATGGTAGTAGAACCCATTAATATATCCTACGACCCCTTATGATACATAATGGGTCTTAAGGGTTACTAAGGGGTCCTATGACACATTAGAGGGTCCTAAATGATCCTAGGACCCCTTATGATACATAATGGGTCCTACAAGCCCTTAGGGAGCCATATGATACATAATGGGTCCCAAGGGGTACTCAGGGTCCTAGGACACATTAATGGGTCCCAGGGGATCCTAAATGGCCCTAGAACTCATTAATGGGTCCTAGGACCCCTTATGTGTTAGTAATAATTGGGGGGGGGGTGAATCAGTGGGCTCAAAAATATTCCAATAATCAACCCTTAAAACTTAGTACCACAATATTTTACCTCTAGTTATCTTCAGTCCTATAAGATGAATGCCTCCAAATACTTTTATCAAATTACTACTGATTAGAATGCTTTGTAAAACCTTCTACTGTATGTTTACCGAAAAGCAGTCTGTTAATTTACTGACATACAATAAATTATCTAGAGTATACCAATCAATCCGATTAAGTTATTTGTAATTCAAAACACTAAAGTAATGACTCATAGACACATTGACATGTGGATTTTTAACATGGAAACTTTGTTAAGGGAAAAACCACTTGGGATCGGTAACCCAAAATTTTCACTCTTTTGAAGTGAGCTCGGTGAAGAGCCAAACCTGTTAAAGGTTACAAACACAATGTTAGGTGTGACCTTGTTAGAGGATTTGAAATTTTAGTCTATCACTTGATATCTGGCATCTCATGCTACCATCTTTCATCAAACACTCACTTGGCCTGTCAATTGGTATTTGGCATCTCATGCTATCTTCATGATCAAACTTTTTGATACTCCATTAGATGTATCTTAATATAGAAAGGATCTTTAAATCCCACTCGGTTAAGGGACTTTCTAAATCAATGGTTAAACTGAAATAGTATGATTTGTTCGCATATACAACTTATACTTGTATATTTTCAGATCTATTGTAATCTCATAAAATAATCTGATCAATATATCTCTGTTATACCTTTGCTCCACTTTGATTTTGCTCGGTGATTTTGTGCTTTGTTGCTAGGTGTCCATAGAAAACTTTAGCTCTTTCCTTAGCTTGATTGATCAGTACTGAATGAAGTTGCTCTTCATCAGTTTTTCTTTAGCATCCTCTTTTTCATTCTCTCCCCACACAATTCATAATGAATTGAGTTGTATCTTTATAGACATGATATCACCGTTGTTAGGTTCTTGATTTTCTTGATCTTGGTGTGATCCACAATTTTAGCCAATTAGATTTAAAGCAAAACTCTTGTTTTTATCTCGCTGAGATCTTCTTGCCAAATGGGCAAATCAGCTTTAAATCCCTCACTTATCTCTGGCTTATCTTATCAATGAAAATAATGATAACAACCGGTTAAGTCTATATTTAGCTCTGCCAGCTATATATTTTGTCATTTGTAAACTCTAGTTAATTTTGTTTTAACTCTTTGATAGCGTCATTCAATACTCCAGTTCTCCTCGGGCTTCTCGGTCAGTTTACACTATGTTTCTGGTCGTCGAGTATGCTTGTGATCCTTCTTGTCAGTGTTCTTTCTTGACCATCACTGTGACTTGACTGTCGGTGATCCCTATCCCTCGGGTTCCAATGACTGTCAGTGTTTGAAGTCACATTGTGAATACTTGTGTTTTATGCATTACATAAAGCATAAACTTTATCTCTCTAATTCTCTAAAGTTTTTGACACTTTGATTATAACCGATTAGATTATATCAAGTTGACATCAATGAAAATACAATCCATTAACTGATTTAATGTCTTGCATTATCCTTCTGCATATTGGTGATCAACTTAACATCTTCAAAATTTCAATCAGTTACATGTCATCAATCTCTCCCTTTGGCATTGATGGCAACATACTTCATTATCATACTATACTATCACTAATACAATATGAAATATACAATTTTATCAAGCTTCCCTAATGTAACTATTACAAATGTCTGGCTTTCGGTAAGCTCAAATAGCTTAGATTTGTTTCATGCAGAGTGGTTGTCTTCAATCCTCAATCCCTTCTCTGGATAGATGTATCATCTGATATCTCTATTCTAATATGTGCTCTACCTTGATTGTTCCCCTTCTTCATAATCTATTTTTCCTTTGACAACATTCTTTCTCTTTTTCTGAATTCTCTCCTTTATTACTTCTCTCTCTCTCTCTTAGATGGATATTTCATGTGTAATCAATTTCCCTCCCTTAGAATATTAATTAACTCTTCCTTTTGATTCTCATGAACTTCCCTTCATGGACAATGATATAATCTCTTCCTTTATAACAATGAGATCATCTCTCCTTTATATCATCTATATCATTTCTCCCTTTATGGAATCATCTCTCCCTATATGATAATGAGAAGATCGTCTCTCCCTTTGACAACAATGCCAAACAAAAATACTTCTCCTTGATCTATCATCTATATCATGTTCCATCCCTTTGCATAATATATTCCTTGAATTTCCCTATCCATCAACATTACAATGTCTCTGGTGTTCGGTGTAGAATTCTACCTTGTTGTGTACAGATGTATCTGTTGTTTTCCATCTTAGTGTTTGCATCAACGTGACTGATTTTCAGATTTTTTATAGGCTAATACAACCTCTTAGTCAGCTTACTGACTGATAGACAAGGGTTGGACCCCTAGTCTCTGTCTCAGGTACTCAAAAGTATCCTTCGGTAATGGCTTGGTGAATATGTCAGCTAATTACTCCTTTGATTGAACATACTCCAGTGTCACTTCTTTTGCTTGCACCTATTCTCTTAGATAGTGATCCTTGATAGAAATATGCTTAGTCTTAGCATGCATGAATGGATTTTTAGAAATTTTTATTGAACTAGTATTATCACAGTAGATAATTACTGGTTCAAGAGTCTTCTTATTCATACCTTCCAGCAATTGTTTGAATCATGCAATATTTGAGCAATTTACAACATCAGCCACATACTCTGCTTCTGTAGTAGACTGAGAGATGCATCCTTGCTTCTTGCTTATCCATGTGACAAGTCTTTCACCCATGAAGAATGCTCCTCTAGTTGTGATCTTTCAGTCATCAATGTTTCCAACTGAATCAACATCTGTATAGACTTGTAGCTCAAATTTTCCTTCTCTTCTGTACCACAAGCCATAGTCCTCGGTGTTCTTCAGATATCTTAGAATTATTTTGACAACATTCATATTTGATTCTTTGGGATTAGCAGATAATCTTGCAACTATCCCCACTATATGTGCTATATCTGATCTGGTATGAACAACATACATCAGGTTTTCAATCATTGATCTATATAAGGTTTGATTTACCTCATTTGTCTTGTCTTCTTTTTTTAGCTTTCATCCAGTGGCCATAGGTGTTCCAACTGGTTTGGAATCTTCCATCTTGAATATCTTCAACACTTCTTTGATGTACTTGGACTGAGTGATGTAAATGTCTGCATCTTGTTGAAGAATCTGTAGACCAAGAAAGAATTTGATCTCCCCAAACATAGACATTTCAAATTCCTTGCTCATTTCATTAGAAAAGGATTTTCACAACAATTCATTTCCCCCAAAAATGATATCATCAAAAAAAATTTCAGCAATCAGAATATTGCCATCAGTATCTTCTTTTAAGTATAGATTGCTATTTTCACTTGTTCTAACAAACTTTATGCTAATGAGATAGGAGTGAAGTCTTTCATACCAAGCTCTCGATGCTTGTTTACATCCATACAAGGCTTTATATAGTCTACATACCCTATTTTTGTTGTCTGGATTAACAAACCCTTCTGGTTGTTCAATGTAAACCTCTTCTTCAAGTATTCCATTTAGGAATGCAGATTTGACATCCATCTGGTATACCTTGAATCCTTTAAATGCATCATAAGCAAGTAAGATTATAACTCCTTCTAGTCTAGCAATGGGTGCAAAGGTTTCACCATAGTCAATACCTTCTTCTTCTGCATATCCCTTGCATACTAATCTTGCTTTGTTTCTAGTGACTTCTCCATTCTTGTTCAGCTTGTTTCTGAATATCCATTTTGTACCGATGATATTCTTGTCATCTGGTCTCGGTACTAGTGTCCATGTATTGTTCTTCTCTATCTGCTCTATCTCTTCATTCATAGCACTGACCCATTCTTCATTCTCAAGTGCATTGTAAACAGATTTAGGATCAAAATCACAAAGTAAACATCTTGTGTTTAGTGACTTACTTCTTGTTCTTGTTCCAACCTTCTTGTCTCCTATGATTTGATCTTGTGGATGATTTATTCTGACATACTTGGCAAGTTTCGGTTCAGATCTATGTTCACCATTCTGATTATCTTCTTCACCTCCATTTTCATCTCCATTGTTCAGAACATCATTTTGAGGATTATCCTGATCGTCAGTAATTGCAGCCTGATGCTCGGGTGCAATGTTTTGATGCTTGGGAGTGACACATTATTGCTAGGATAGAGTGTCAGGTTCTGTATAAACAAACCTGTTGTAGTCCTTTGGTTCCTTTTTTCTTTCCTTATCATTTTTTTCTGCAAATTCATCTATTTTCACATTTGCACTTTTAATGATTTTGTTAGATGATTTGTTAAGACATTTGTAAGCCTTGCTTTTGCTTGATTACCCTAGGAAGATACCTTCTTCACTTTTGCAATCAAGTTTTCCATTTCTATCATCCTTCAAAATATAACATTGACTACCAAAGATTCTGAAGTAACTTACATTGGGTGTGTGACCATACCAAAGCTCATAAGGTGTCTTCTTTGTGTCCTTCTTCAATTGTATTCTATTTAATGTGTAGACAATAGTACTGATAGCTTCCCTCCAGAAATTCTGAGTGATGCTTTTCTCAATCATTAATGTTCTTGCACAATCAATAATTGATCTGTTTCTCCTCTCAGCAATTCCATTTTGTTGTGGTGTTCTTGGTGCAGAAACTTGTCTTTTAATTCCATACTCATTGCAATAGTCAGTGAATTCATCTGATGTAAATTCCCCTCCTCTATCTGACCTTAAGCATTTCAATTTATTTTCACTTTGTTTTTCTACCATTGCTTTGTACCATTTAAACATCTTAAATGCTTCTGATTTGTCTTTTAAAAACATGATTGTTATCATTCTAGAAAAATCATTAACAAAGAGAATAAAATACCTATCTTCATAGTAGCTCTTTGTCCTCATCGGTCCACATAGATCTGTATGGACTAATTCTAGAATTGCAGTAAATGTATGGGTTTTACTCTTGAAATTAGACTTTGTCATCTTACCTTTTTGACAATTCTTGCACGTGACATGCTTGGGCTTAGTCATTGTCGGTAAGCCTTTGACATTCCTTTTGTTGCTTATCTTTATCATGTTGTCAAATTTCACATGACACAATCTTTTGTGCCACAACCATATGTCTTCATTTCTATCCATCAAACAAGTGGTGTTAGTGTCATCAAGATAGAAAAGGTTACCTTTTTTCTGCTCTCTGGTACCAATCAAGCTTCATGATTCATTGAAGATCTTTGCCTTCTTATTTTCAAATGCTACTGTGAGGTCTACCCGAGTCCGACATAAGCTTAGCACTTTTTCTCTTTTATATGTTCTCCTGTCGATACAAATTTTGTTATAGTTGGACTATTTGGACACATGTATTACTTTATGGATCTGTTGAATCCTTTGCTTGTATACAACGCTTGATTATGTAATTAGGGAATCTATTAGATACTTGTGTGAGTGATGAAGATTTTCCTTTGGGACTTAGTTTTGATGATTTTGTATATTGGATTAGTATGTGGATGTTAGATGAAATCAAGATGCAGATTTATTAAGAGTATGTTTATGCATATGGAATAGATGCAGATATTGTTAAGTTATATAAATTTTTGATGCAAGTATGAGTGAATGTGTGTTTGAATTACATTATATATTCTATTGTTTTTATGTGTTGATTAATTGGACCTACTGATGTGTGCAATGAGTGTGCAAGAAAGTTGACCATGGTACTAATCGGGGATTCAGGAATGGACCTATGTGAAAACCGTGATGCTAAGGTCTTGTTTATAAAGAGAGACGTGGACCTCGTTGTATTGTATTTTTATTCGTAAAAGTGTGGTGTATGATTGTAATTGATTTAATTAAGTAAATGTGTAATAAGTCATGCTCATGTGAAATTGTTGTGTCACTTGACACATGTGCACTCTATGTGTTGGCATGGCTAGTGAATGTGACTAGCATAGGCTTAACTTTACCCAAGAG